>CAWWDY010001609.1:0-73593 GCA_963942605.1 Poecilus cupreus | reverse complement strand
AAAACACCGTTTTTAAGTAAACAAACTGTCATATTCATGTATATGTCGTGTATAATGGCTTATGTTTGCAAAATCAAGATAAAATAGCTGTTTTCAGCTTGCAAAAACATACAAAATGCTGTTTTCAAGTATTTAAACTGTCATATTCATGTCTCTGTCGTGTATAATGGCTAATGTTGGTGAAATCAAGATAAATATGCTGTTTTAAGCATGCAAAAGCATACAAAACACCGTTTTTAAGTATACAAACTGTCATATTCATGTATATGTCGTGTGTATTGGCTTATGTTTGCAAAATCAAGATAAAATAGCTGTTTTCAGCTTGCAAAAACATACAAAATGCTGTTTTAAGTATTTAAACTGTCATATTCATGTTTCTGTCGTGTATAATGGCTAATGTTGGTGAAATCAAGATAAAATTGCTATTTTAAGCATGCAAAAGCATACAAAACACCGTTTTTAAGTATACAAACTGTCATATTCATGTATATGTCGTGTGTAATGGCTTATGTTTGCAAAATCAAGATAAAATAGCTGTTTTCAGCTTGCAAAAACATACAAAATGCTGTTTTCAAGTATTTAAACTGTCATATTCATGTTTCTGTCGTGTATAATGACTAATTTTGGTGAAATTAAGATAAAATTGCTGTTTTAAGCATGCCAAAGCATACAAAACACCGTTTTTAAGTATACAAACTGTCATATTCATGTATATGTCGTGTGTAATGGCTTATGTTTGCAAAATCAAGATAAAATAGCTGTTTTAAGCTTGCAAAAACATACAAAATGCTGTTTTCAAGTATTTAAACTGTCATATTCATGTTTCTGTCGTGTATAATGGCTAATGTTGGTGAAATCAAGAGAAAATTGCAGTTTTAAGCATGCAGAAGCATACAAAACACCGTTTTTAAGTATACAAACTGTCATATTCATGTAAATGTCGTGTGTAATGGCTTATGTTTGCAAAATCAAGATAAAATAGCTGTTTTCAGCTTGCAAAAACATACTAAATGCTGTTTTCAAGTATTTAAACTGTCATATTCATGTTTCTGTCCTGTATAATGGCTAATGTTGGTGAAATCAAGATAAAATTGTAGTTTTAAGCATGCAAAAGCATACGAAACACCGTTTTTAAGTATACAAACTGTCATATTCATGTATATGTCGTGTGTAATGGCTTATGTTTGCAAAATCAAGATAAAATAGCTGTTTTCAGCTTGCAAAAACATACAAAATGCTGTTTTCAAGTATTTAAACTGTCATATTCATGTTTCTGTCGTGTATAATGGCTAATGTTGGTGAAATCAAGATAAAATTGCAGTTTTAAGCATGCAAAAGCATACAAAACACCGTTTTTAAGTATACAAACTGTCATATTCATGTATATGTCGTGTGTAATGGCTTATGTTTGCAAAATCAAGATAAAATAGCTGTTTTCAGCTTGCAAAAACATACAAAATGCTGTTTTCAAGTATTTAAACTGTCATATTCATGTTTCTGTCGTGTATAATGGCTAATGTTGGTGAAATCAAGATAAAATTGCTGTTTTAAGCATGCAAAAGCATACAAAACGCCGTTTTCAAGTATTTAAATTGTCATATTCATGTATATGTCGTGTGTAATGGCTTATGTTTGCAAAATCAAGATAAAATAGCAGTTTTCAGCTTGCAAAAACATACAAAATGCTGTTTTCCAGTATTCAAACTGTCATATTCATGTTTTTGTCGTGTATAATGGCTAATGTTAATGAAATCAAAATAAAATTGCTGTTCTAAGCATGCAAAAGCATACAAAACACCGTTTTCTAGTATTTAAACTGTCATATTCATGTATATGTCGTGTGTAATTGCTTATGTTTGCAAAATCAAAATAATATAGCTGTATTCATCTTGCGAAAACATACAATACGTTGTTTCCAAATATATAAACAGTTATATTCATATTTCTGTCGTGTATAATGGCTAATGTTTGTGAAATCAACATAAAATTGTTGTTTTAAACATGAAAAAGCATACAAAACGCCGTTTTAAAGTATTTAAACTGTCATATTCATGTATATGTCGTGTGTAATGGCTAATGTTTGCAAAATCAAAATAAAATAGCTGTTTTCAGCTTGCAAAAATATAAAAAATGCTGTTTTCAAATATTTAAACTGTCATATTCATGTATATGTCGTGTTTAGTGGCTTATGTTTGCAAAATCAAAATAATATAGCTGTTTTCATCTTGCGAAAACATACAAAAATTTGTTTTCAAATATTTAAACTGTTATATTCATGTTTCTGTCGTGTATAATGGCTAATGATGGTGAAATCAAGATAAAATTGTAGTTTTAAGCATGCAAAAGCATACAAAACACCGTTTTTAAGTAAACAAACTGTCATATTCATGTATATGTCGTGTGTAATGGCTTATGTTTGCAAAATCAAGATAAAATAGCTGTTTTCAGCTTGCAAAAACATACAAAATGCTGTTTTCAAGTATTTAAACTGTCATATTCATGTCTCTGTCGTGTATAATGGCTAATGTTGGTGAAATCAAGATAAATATGCTGTTTTCAGCATGCAAAAACATACAAAACGCCGTTTTCAAGTATTTAAACTGTCATATTAATGTATATGTCGTGTGTAATGGCTTATGTTTGCAAAATCCAGATAAAATAGTAGTTTTTAGCTTGCAGAAACATACAAAACGCTGTTTTCAAGTATTTAAACTGTCATATTCATGTTTCTGTCGTGTATAATGGCTAATGTTGGTGAAATCAAGAGAAAATTGCAGTTTTAAGCATGCAAAAGCATACAAAACACCGTTTTTAAGTATACAAACTGGCATATTCATGTATATGTCGTGTGTATTGGCTTATGTTTGCAAAATCAAGATAAAATAGCTGTTTTCAGCTTGCAAAAACATACAAAATGCTGTTTTAAGTATTTAAACTGTCATATTCATGTTTCTGTCGTGTATAATGGCTAATGTTGGTGAAATCAAGATAAAATTGCTATTTTAAGCATGCAAAAGCATACAAAACACCGTTTTTAAGTATACAAACTGTCATATTCATGTATATGTCGTGTGTAATGGCTTATGTTTGCAAAATCAAGATAAAATAGCTGTTTTCAGCTTGCAAAAACATACAAAATGCTGTTTTCAAGTATTTATACTGTCATATTCATGTTTCTGTCGTGTATAATGACTAATTTTGGTGAAATTAAGATAAAATTGCTGTTTTAAGCATGCCAAAGCATACAAAACACCGTTTTTAAGTATACAAACTGTCATATTCATGTATATGTCGTGTGTAATGGCTTATGTTTGCAAAATCAAGATAAAATAGCTGTTTTAAGCTTGCAAAAACATACTAAATGCTGTTTTCAAGTATTTAAACTGTCATATTCATGTTTCTGTCGTGTATAATGGCTAATGTTGGTGAAATCAAGAGAAAATTGCAGTTTTAAGCATGCAGAAGCATACAAAACAACGTTTTTAAGTATACAAACTGTCATATTCATGTAAATGTCGTGTGTAATGGCTTATGTTTGCAAAATCAAGATAAAATAGCTGTTTTCAGCTTGCAAAAACATACTAAATGCTGTTTTCAAGTATTTAAACTGTCATATTCATGTTTCTGTCCTGTATAATGGCTAATGTTGGTGAAATCAAGATAAAATTGTAGTTTTAAGCATGCAAAAGCATACGAAACACCGTTTTTAAGTATACAAACTGTCATATTCACTTATATGTCGTGTGTAATGGCTTATGTTTGCAAAATCAACATAAAATAGCTGTTTTCAGCTTGCAAAAACATACAAAATGCTGTTTTCAAGTATTTAAACTGTCATATTCATGTTTCTGTCGTGTATAATGGCTAATGTTGGTGAAATCAAGATAAAATTGCAGTTTTAAGCATGCAAAAGCATACAAAACACCGTTTTTAAGTATACAAACTGTCATATTCATGTATATGTCGTGTGTAATGGCTTATGTTTGCAAAATCAAGATAAAATAGCTGTTTTCAGCTTGCAAAAACATACAAAATGCTGTTTTCAAGTATTTAAACTGTCATATTCATGTTTCTGTCGTGTATAATGGCTAATGTTGGTGAAATCAAGATAAAATTGCTGTTTTAAGCATGCAAAAGCATACAAAACGCCGTTTTCAAGTATTTAAATTGTCATATTCATGTATATGTCGTGTGTAATGGCTTATGTTTGCAAAATCAAGATAAAATAGCAGTTTTCAGCTTGCAAAAACATACAAAATGCTGTTTTCCAGTATTCAAACTGTCATATTCATGTATATGTCGTGTGTAATTGCTTATGTTTGCAAAATCAAAATAATATAGCTGTATTCATCTTGCGAAAACATACAATACGTTGTTTCCAAATATATAAACAGTTATATTCATATTTCTGTCGTGTATAATGGCTAATGTTTGTGAAATCAACATAAAATTGTTGTTTTAAACATGAAAAAGCATACAAAACGCCGTTTTAAAGTATTTAAACTGTCATATTCATGTATATGTCGTGTGTAATGGCTAATGTTTGCAAAATCAAAATAAAATAGCTGTTTTCAGCTTGCAAAAATATAAAAAATGCTGTTTTCAAGTATTTAAACTGTCATATTCATGTTTCTGTCATGTATAATGGCTAATGTTGGTGAAATCAAGATAAAATTGCTTTTTAAGCATGAAAAAGCAAACAAAACACGGTTTTTAAGTATTTAAACTGTCATATTCATGTATATGTCGTGTTTAGTGGCTTATGTTTGCAAAATCAAAATAATATAGCTGTTTTCATCTTGCGAAAACATACAAAAATTTGTTTTCAAATATTTAAACTGTTATATTCATGTTTCTGTCGTGTATAATGGCTAATGTTGGTGAAATCAAGATAAAATTGCTGTTTTCAGCATGCAAAAACATACAAAACGCCGTTTTCAAGTATTTAAACTGTCATATTCATGTATATGTCGTGTGTAATGGCTTATGTTTGCAAAATCCAGATAAAATAGTAGTTTTTAGCTTGCAGAAACATACAAAACGCTGTTTTCAAGTATTTAAACTGTCATATTCATGTTTCTGTCGTGTATAATGGCTAATGTTGGTGAAATCAAGAGAAAATTGCAGTTTTAAGCATGCAAAAGCATACAAAACACCGTTTTTAAGTATACAAACTGTCATATTCATGTAAATGTTGTGTGTAATGGCTTATGTTTGCAAAATCAAGATAAAATAGCTGTTTTCAGCTTGCAAAAACATACTAAATGCTGTTTTCAAGTATTTAAACTGTCATATTCATGTTTCTGTCCTGTATAATGGCTAATGTTGGTGAAATCAAGATAAAATTGTAGTTTTAAGCATGCAAAAGCATACTAAACACCGTTTTTAAGTAAACAAACTGTCATATTCATGTATATGTCGTGTGTAATGGCTTATGTTTGCAAAATCAAGATAAAATAGCTGTTTTCAGCTTGCAAAAACATACAAAATGCTGTTTTCAAGTATTTAAACTGTCATATTCATGTTTCTGTCGTGTATAATGGCTAATGTTGGTGAAATCAAGATAAAATTGCAGTTTTAAGCATGCAAAAGCATACAAAACACCGTTTTTAAGTATACAAACTGTCATATTCATGTATATGTCGTGTGTAATGGCTTATGTTTGCAAAATCAAGATAAAATAGCTGTTTTCAGCTTGCAAAAACATACAAAATGCTGTTTTCAAGTATTTAAACTGTCATATTCATGTTTCTGTCGTGTATAATGGCTAATGTTGGTGAAATCAAGATAAAATTGCTGTTTTAAGCATGCAAAAGCATACAAAACGCCGTTTTCAAGTATTTAAATTGTCATATTCATGTATATGTCGTGTGTAATGGCTTATGTTTGCAAAATCAAGATAAAATAGCAGTTTTCAGCTTGCAAAAACATACAAAATGCTGTTTTCCAGTATTCAAACTGTCATATTCATGTTTTTGTCGTGTATAATGGCTAATGTTAATGAAATCAAAATAAAATTGCTGTTCTAAGCATGCAAAAGCATACAAAACACCGTTTTCTAGTATTTAAACTGTCATATTCATGTATATGTCGTGTGTAATTGCTTATGTTTGCAAAATCAAAATAATATAGCTGTATTCATCTTGCGAAAACATACAATACGTTGTTTCCAAATATATAAACAGTTATATTCATATTTCTGTCGTGTATAATGGCTAATGTTTGTGAAATCAACATAAAATTGTTGTTTTAAACATGAAAAAGCATACAAAACGCCGTTTTAAAGTATTTAAACTGTCATATTCATGTATATGTCGTGTGTAATGGCTAATGTTTGCAAAATCAAAATAAAATAGCTGTTTTCAGCTTGCAAAAATATAAAAAATGCTGTTTTCAAGTATTTAAACTGTCATATTCATGTATATGTCGTGTTTAGTGGCTTATGTTTGCAAAATCAAAATAATATAGCTGTTTTCATCTTGCGAAAACATACAAAAATTAGTTTTCAAATATTTAAACTGTTATATTCATGTTTCTGTCGTGTATAATGGCTAATGATGGTGAAATCAAGATAAAATTGTAGTTTTAAGCATGCAAAAGCATACAAAACACCGTTTTTAAGTAAACAAACTGTCATATTCATGTATATGTCGTGTGTAATGGCTTATGTTTGCAAAATCAAGATAAAATAGCTGTTTTCAGCTTGCAAAAACATACAAAATGCTGTTTTCAAGTATTTAAACTGTCATATTCATGTCTCTGTCGTGTATAATGGCTAATGTTGGTGAAATCAAGATAAATATGCTGTTTTCAGCATGCAAAAACATACAAAACGCCGTTTTCAAGTATTTAAACTGTCATATTCATGTATATGTCGTGTGTAAAGGCTTATGTTTGCAAAATCCAGATAAAATAGTAGTTTTTAGCTTGCAGAAACATACAAAACGCTGTTTTCAAGTATTTAAACTGTCATATTCATGTTTCTGTCGTGTATAATGGCTAATGTTGGTGAAATCAAGAGAAAATTGCAGTTTTAAGCATGCAAAAGCATACAAAACACCGTTTTTAAGTATACAAACTGTCATATTCATGTATATGTCGTGTGTATTGGCTTATGTTTGCAAAATCAAGATATAATAGCTGTTTTCAGCTTGCAAAAACATACAAAATGCTGTTTTAAGTATTTAAACTGTCATATTCATGTTTCTGTCGTGTATAATGGCTAATGTTGGTGAAATCAAGATAAAATTGCTATTTTAAGCATGCAAAAGCATACAAAACACCGTTTTTAAGTATACAAACTGTCATATTCATGTATATGTCGTGTGTAATGGCTTATGTTTGCAAAATCAAGATAAAATAGCTGTTTTCAGCTTGCAAAAACATACAAAATGCTGTTTTCAAGTATTTAAACTGTCATATTCATGTTTCTGTCGTGTATAATGACTAATTTTGGTGAAATTAAGATAAAATTGCTGTTTTAAGCATGCCAAAGCATACAAAACACCGTTTTTAAGTATACAAACTGTCATATTCATGTATATGTCGTGTGTAATGGCTTATGTTTGCAAAATCAAGATAAAATAGCTGTTTTAAGCTTGCAAAAACATACTAAATGCTGTTTTCAAGTATTTAAACTGTCATATTCATGTTTCTGTCGTGTATAATGGCTAATGTTGGTGAAATCAAGAGAAAATTGCAGTTTTAAGCATGCAGAAGCATACAAAACACCGTTTTTAAGTATACAAACTGTCATATTCATGTAAATGTCGTGTGTAATGGCTTATGTTTGCAAAATCAAGATAAAATAGCTGTTTTCAGCTTGCAAAAACATACTAAATGCTGTTTTCAAGTATTTAAACTGTCATATTCATGTTTCTGTCCTGTATAATGGCTAATGTTGGTGAAATCAAGATAAAATTGTAGTTTTAAGCATGCAAAAGCATACGAAACACCGTTTTTAAGTATACAAACTGTCATATTCATGTATATGTCGTGTGTAATGGCTTATGTTTGCAAAATCAACATAAAATAGCTGTTTTCAGCTTGCAAAAACATACAAAATGCTGTTTTCAAGTATTTAAACTGTCATATTCATGTTTCTGTCGTGTATAATGGCTAATGTTGGTGAAATCAAGATAAAATTGCAGTTTTAAGCATGCAAAAGCATACAATACACCGTTTTTAAGTATACAAACTGTCATATTCATGTATATGTCGTGTGTAATGGCTTATGTTTGCAAAATCAAGATAAAATAGCTGTTTTCAGCTTGCAAAAACATACAAAATGCTGTTTTCAAGTATTTAAACTGTCATATTCATGTTTCTGTCGTGTATAATGGCTAATGTTGGTGAAATCAAGATAAAATTGCTGTTTTAAGCATGCAAAAGCATACAAAACGCCGTTTTCAAGTATTTAAATTGTCATATTCATGTATATGTCGTGTGTAATGGCTTATGTTTGCAAAATCAAGATAAAATAGCAGTTTTCAGCTTGCAAAAACATACAAAATGCTGTTTTCCAGTATTCAAACTGTCATATTCATGTTTTTGTCGTGTATAATGGCTAATGTTAATGAAATCAAAATAAAATTGCTGTTCTAAGCATGCAAAAGCATACAAAACACCGTTTTCTAGTATTTAAACTGTCATATTCATGTATATGTCGTGTGTAATTGCTTATGTTTGCAAAATCAAAATAATATAGCTGTATTCATCTTGCGAAAACATACAATACGTTGTTTCCAAATATATAAACAGTTATATTCATATTTCTGTCGTGTATAATGGCTAATGTTTGTGAAATCAACATAAAATTGTTGTTTTAAACATGAAAAAGCATACAAAACGCCGTTTTAAAGTATTTAAACTGTCATATTCATGTATATGTCGTGTGTAATGGCTAATGTTTGCAAAATCAAAATAAAATAGCTGTTTTCAGCTTGCAAAAATATAAAAAATGCTGTTTTCAAGTATTTAAACTGTCATATTCATGTTTCTGTCATGTATAATGGCTAATGTTGGTGAAATCAAGATAAAATTGCTTTTTAAGCATGCAAAAGCAAACAAAACACGGTTTTTAAGTATTTAAACTGTCATATTCATGTATATGTCGTGTTTAGTGGCTTATGTTTGCAAAATCAAAATAATATAGCTGTTTTCATCTTGCGAAAACATACAAAAATTTGTTTTCAAATATTTAAACTGTTATATTCATGTTTCTGTCGTGTATAATGGCTAATGTTGGTGAAATCAAGATAAAATTGCTGTTTTCAGCATGCAAAAACATACAAAACGCCGTTTTCAAGTATTTAAACTGTCATATTCATGTATATGTCGTGTGTAATGGCTTATGTTTGCAAAATCCAGATAAAATAGTAGTTTTTAGCTTGCAGAAACATACAAAACGCTGTTTTCAAGTATTTAAACTGTCATATTAATGTTTCTGTCGTGTATAATGGCTAATGTTGGTGAAATCAAGAGAAAATTGCAGTTTTAAGCATGCAAAAGCATACAAAACACCGTTTTTAAGTATACAAACTGTCATATTCATGTAAATGTCGTGTGTAATGGCTTATGTTTGCAAAATCAAGATAAAATAGCTGTTTTCAGCTTGCAAAAACATACTAAATGCTGTTTTCAAGTATTTAAACTGTCATATTCATGTTTCTGTCCTGTATAATGGCTAATGTTGGTGAAATCAAGATAAAATTGTAGTTTTAAGCATGCAAAAGCATACTAAACACCGTTTTTAAGTAAACAAACTGTCATATTCATGTAAATGTCGTGTGTAATGGCTTATGTTTGCAAAATCAAGATAAAATAGCTGTTTTCAGCTTGCAAAAACATACAAAATGCTGTTTTCAAGTATTTAAACTGTCATATTCATGTCTCTGTCGTGTATAATGGCTAATGTTGCTAAAATCAAGATAAAATTGCTGTTTTAAGCATGCAAAAGCATACAAAACACCGTTTTTAAGTATACAAACTGTCATATTCATGTATATGTCGTGTGTAATGGCTTATTTTTGCAAAATCAAGATAAAATAGCTGTTTTCAGCTTGCAAAAACATACAAAATGTTGTTGACAAGTATTTAAACTGTCATATTCATGTTTCTGTCGTGTATAATGGCTTATGTTTGCAAAATCAAGATCAAATAGTTGTTTTTAGCTTACATAAACATACAAAACGCTGGTTTCAAGTATTTAAACTGTCATATTCATGTTCCTGTCGTGTATAATGGCTAATGTTGGTGAAATCAAGATAAAATTGCTGTTTTAAGCATGCAAAAGCATACAAAACACCGTTTTTAAGTATATAAACTGTCAAATTCATGTATATGTCGTGTGTAATGGCTTATGTTTGCAAAATCAAGATAAAATAGCTGTTTTCAGCTTGCAAAAACATACAAAATGTTGTTGACAAATATTTAAACTGTCATATTCATGTTTCTGTCGTGTATAATGGCTTATGTTTGCAAAATCAAGATAAAATAGTTGTTTTTAGCTTGCAGAAACATACAAAACGCTGTTTTCAATTATTTAAAGTGTCATATTCATGTTTCTATCGTGTTTAATGGCTTATGTTTGCAAAATCAAGATCAAATAGTTGCTTTTAGCTTGCACAAACATACAAAATGCTGTTTTCAAGTATTTAAACTGTCATATTCATGTTTCTGTCGTGTTTAATGGCTAATGTTGGTGAAATCATAATAAAATTGCTGTTTTAATCATGCAAAAGCATACAAAACGCCGTTTTCAAGTATTTAAACTGTCATATTCATGTTTCTGTCATGTATAATGGCTTATGTTTGCAAAATCAAGATAAAATAGTTGTTTTTAGCTTGCAGAAACATACAAAACGCTGTTTTCAATTATTAAAAGTGTCATATTCATGTTTCTGTCGTGTTTAATAGCTTATGTTTGCAAAATCAAAATAATATAGCTGTTTTCATCTTGCGAAAACATACTAAATGCTGTTTTCCAGTATTCAAACTGTTATATTCATGTTTGTGTCGTGTATAATGGCTAATGTTGGTGAAATCAAGATAAAATTGCTGTTTTCAGCATGCAAAAACATACAAAACGCATTTTTAAAATATTACAACTGTCATATTTATGTATATGTCGTGTGTAATGGCTTATGTTTGCAAAATCAAGATAAAATAGTTGTTTTTAGCTTGCAGAAATATACAAAACGCTGTTTTCAAGTATTTAATCTGTCATATTCATGTTTCTGTCGTGTATAATGGCTAATGTTGGTGATATCAAGATAAAATTGCTGTTTTAAGCATGCAAAAGCATACAAAACGCCGTTTTCAAGTATTTTGTTATTAGAAACTGGATTTATAGCAGAGAATAATATTTTATTATACGTAAGAAAATATATGACATATCACACTGAAAAAATCACTAAACAACAATTACTATAAACAACATAGTGTTTACTATGGTAACATAACATTTTATTTTTTAAAATATTTTTTTATCTAGCAGACTGGAGCTGAAACGTATGTTTCTCAACACTCCCACTACGGCTTCAGCGTAAGTCTCTTCAAGTCCGTCATGCCGAGGTTATTTCGATGATATTCAAATTTTGACCACGGCAGAGCCTTCGTCATGATATCTGCTGTCTGTTCTGTTGTTGGGACGTACTGAATTTCAACATCTCCTTCATTAACCAGCTCTCGCAAGAAATGTCTTCGTATGTCAATATGTTTTGAACGTGCTCGTATTTCTTGTAATCTTGAGAATTTTATGGCGCTCTGATTATCAACTAACATAAGAGGTTTCTTGTGTACTTTAACCATGGTTTCTGCCAATCGGTTTAACCATATAGTTTCCCGTGCAGCATCACTGGCAGCTACGTATTCAGCTTCCATTGTTGATAAAGTTACTCGTTGCTGACGTTTGCTGCCCCACTGGATCGCTGTACCGTTGAACATCATTGTCCAGCCACTGGTGCTTCGTCTTGTTTGCAGATCTCCCCCAAAATCCGCATCCGCAAATGTAAGAATGCGACTTTGATTTTCTTTTGAATTTGTTTGAAAAAATAATCCAAACGAAGACGTATTTTTCAAATATCTCATAATTCGCTTAACTTGCAGCCAATGATATTTCGTGTAAGAATCGAGATACTGACTAACTCTGCTAACTGCAAACGCGATGTCCGGTCTACTGCCGACCATCAGATACATCAAGCTGCCTACTGCTTGACGATACGGAACTTCAGGCTTCTCATCGTCTGTGAAAACATCTTCATTTTCTGTCATCATTGGTGTTGATACCGCTTTAGCATCTGTCATATTGAATTTTTCTAAAATTCGTTGAACATACCCACATTGATGAAGAAATATGGAACCATCTTCAAACTGTTCAATTTGAAGACCCAAATATTCATTTAAGTCGCCTGATTTCATTTCAAATTGTTCGTTTAATTTGACTAACAATTCTTCACCGTCGGATTTATCTGTACTGGCTATTATTCCGTCGTCCACATATATTGCTAATATTAAGGTTTTCTTGTTCATGTCCCTCGTAAATATACATGGATCTTCATTGCTCTGTTTCAGATTTTGATTTTTCAGAAAATCTGTAAACTTCTTGGACCAACATTTCGGTGCTTGTTTAAGCCCGTATAGTGATTTTAACAATTTACAAACTCTTCCTGTATTATCGCCAAATCCGTGGGGTTGATACATGTAAATATCTTCTTCGAGATCTCCATGCAGGAATGCAGTCTTTATATCAAATTGCTTCAAATTAAGTTTCTTACATGCAGCAGTTGCTAATAGCAACCGTATTGATTCGAATCTTGCTACTGGACTGAATGTATCTCCGTAGTCAATGCCTGATCTTTGTGCAAATCCTCGTACAACTAATCTGGCTTTGTACCTATCGATAGAGCTATCAGCATGCCTTTTAATACGTAAAATCCATCGATTTGTCAAAATACGTGCAGAAGAAGGTGGATTTACTAAAGACCATGTTCCATTTTTGATCAACGATTGCATTTCACTCTTCATGGCTTCATTCCATTTTTCAGAATCAAATGACTTCACCGCTTCTTCATAAGTAGGTTCATCCATCACTTGAGCCACAAACGAACTAGGTTCGTAAATTATTTTTGGTTGCTGGCGATTTCTACTTGGATATCGTTTGTGTATTATATTGTCTTCTTGAGTCTTCTGCTCTTCTCTTTTTGTCATCTTATTTTCTTCTTTTTGTATTATATTGTTTTCTTGAGTCTTCTGCTCTTCTTTATTTTTCATATTATTTTCTTCTTTTTCTCTTTCTTCTTCTTTGCTTCCACTGCAGCTGAACATATCTTCATTCTTTTCTGAGTCTTGCGATTCTTCAACAGTTTTCTTAGTTTTGAAATATACTTCAACATTGCTTTGTACATTACAAATTTGACCATGCTGTTCATCAATTTCGGCATTCATTGTGATATCCAGTTTTTGTGAATCTTCGTAGAAAATTCTGTACCCACAGTCATCATATCCAATAAATATTCCTACTCTGGCTTTTGGATCTAATTTTTGACGTTTAGCTTCTGGTACAAGAGCAAACATTCTTGATCCAAAAATTCTCAGATTTTTAATTCGTGGCTTACGTCGATACCATAATTCAAATGGTGTTTTGTCTTTGACAGTTGACGTACCTGTGACATTTAATGTAGTGACAGCCGTATTGCATGCTTCTGCCCAGAATCTTTTACTGAGTCCTTTTGCATATAACATCGTACGTGCAGCTTCTATAATTGTCCTATTTTCACGTTCAATGGCTCCGTTTTGTTGCGGTGTAGCTCTGGCCACCATGACATGACTAGCTCCATATTTTTCAATTACTTTGACAGTTGCTGCATCTGAAAATTCTGTTCCTCTGTCTGTACGAATTAATTTAACCCGAAAATCTGTTTCATTATTTATCTTGTTGAAGAATTTCGGTAAAACTTCTTTCACTTCTGATTTATGTTTAAGAAAATAAACTGTACGAAAATGTGAGTAATCATCTTTCAATAAGAACATATATTTAGCACCATTAATCGATGTCGTCTGCATCGGCCCACACAAATCAGCATGAATGAGTTCACCTGGTTGCGTTCCTTTTTGAAACCGTTGTTTGTAGGATTTTTGGTGCAATTTGTTCATTATGCAAGCTTCACATTTTTCATCAATGCTTCCATTAAATTTTATTCCATTAATTCGTAGAAATTTGACAACATGACTCTTGTGTTGATGTGCTAAGCGTTCATGCCAGAATTGCAAATCATTTCTACTTTCTGCAATGGCCGCAACAGCGTAATTCGGCTTGAGTACGCGTACGTGAATTTTAGTCATCTGGCCATAACGTGTACCCTCTAGAACTCTGGATCCAGATGAGTCTGTGAGCCACCATCTTCGACCAATCGCCGTTTGCTTATATCCTGCATCGAGTGCTCTTCCGACAGATATCAAGCTTTGACAACATTCTGGAACGTATAACACTTTTTCAAAATAGTGCTTTGTGCTGACTCCATTGATTCGAACTTCTACGTTGATTCGTCCGAATCCAATGGCTTCCATAAAAGTTCCATTTCCACATCTGATTTTCTGCACATACTTGAGCTTTCTGTACTCAGTAAACCAGTCTAGCCTGCTGGTCATGTGATCTGAGGCACCTGAATCGGCATACCAGGTGTCGTTGCTCCCACTAAAATCAGACTTCCGACAAACGCTGAACATCTTGCCTGCACTTGTTCCATTCGGTTGTGTTTCTAATTTATGTTGTTCTGCTCGCTTTCGTTGCCAACAATTAGCCGAAAGATGACCTGCTTTGCCACAATAATGACATATTTTTGTCTTATTTTGACGCTCTTGATTGTCATTCTGTTTCTGTCGGCAATGACTCTTCCTGGTTATGCTAGCAGAATCAGTTTTCTTATTGTAGGCCTTTGTCATATGTTTTGATGCTGAAAGTGCTAAAGTTGTTTCATCTTCGCGCATCTTTAGTCGACGTTCGGTCGCAACTAATCTTTCAGTCAGGAGAGAAACTGTTTGTGCTGCTTTTGGTGTAGCACGCCAGGCTTCAACAAAACTGTCATAAGAACTGGGTAAATTTGACAGAATTTTGGCAATTATTGTCTCTTCATATGTTGGCTCTCCTAAATCCTTGATCTGTTTTCGCAGGTTCTGAATTTTTGTAATATGCGAGATAATGTCGTCTGCATTATCCCAACTGGCCCCATAAAATTCAATTAACAATGCCATTTTTCTATCAACTGATGACATTTCGTAAACGCCTTGTAATTTCTCCCAGACAAGCTTCGCATCTTCAAGCCCTTGGACAAGTGTGAACGGCTTTTCGTCAAGGGATTGTACAATTATTGAAATTAATTTCCAATTTTTCTCATTCCACTCGTCGTCGTTTCCAGTTGTTGGTTTCTTGGTTTTACCATCTATGTAACCCCAAAGACCATGGCCCCGAATATAGCATATCAGCTGGTACTTCCACGAATGCCAATTTTCTTCGCCAGTTAATTTAGGTAAATTAACTCTATCAAAATTAGTAGCCATTATTATTATTCAATGTCTCTTAAAATCATAAAATAGATCAACTAGGCCACTGTACGCAGTGTTAACATTCTGGGCCCATAACCTGTTATTAGAAACTGGATTTATAGCAGAGAATAATATATTATTATACGTAAGAAAATATATGACATATCACACTGAAAAAATCACTAAACAACAATTACTATAAACAACATAGTGTTTACTATGGTAACATAACATTTTATTTTTTAAAATATTTTTTTATCTAGCAGACTGGAGCTGAAACGTATGTTTCTCAACATATTTAAATTGTCATATTCATGTATATGTCGTGTGTAATGGCTTATGTTTGCAAAATCAAGATAAAATAGCAGTTTTCAGCTTGCAAAACATACAAAATGCTGTTTTCCAGTATTCAAACTGTCATATTCATGTTTTTGTCGTGTATAATGGCTAATGTTAATGAAATCAAAATAAAATGGCTGTTCTAAGCATGCAAAAGCATACAAAACACCGTTTTCAAGTATTTAAACTGTCATATTCATGTATATGTCGTGTGTAATGGCTAATGTTTTCAAAATCAAAATAAAATAGCTGTTTTCAGCTTGCAAAAATATAAAAAATGCTGTTTTCAAGTATTTAAACTGTCATATTCATGTTTCTGTCATGTATAATGGCTAATGTTGGTGAAATCAAGATAAAATTGCTTTTTAAGCATGCAAAAGCAAACAAAACACGGTTTTTAAGTATTTAAACTGTCATATTCATGTATATGTCATGTTTAGTGGCTTATGTTTGCAAAATCAAAATAATATAGCTGTTTTCATCTTGCGAAAACATACAAAAATTTGTTTTCAAATATTTAAACTGTTATATTCATGTTTCTGTCGTGTATAATGGCTAATGTTGGTGAAATCAAGATAAAATTGCTGTTTTCAGCATGCAAAAACATACAAAACGCCGTTTTCAAGTATTTAAACTGTCATATTCCTGTATATGTCGTGTGTAATGGCTTATGTTTGCAAAATCAAAATAAAATAGCTGTTTTCAGCTTGCAAAAACATACAAAATTCTGTTTTCAAATACTTAAACTGTCATATTCATGTATATGTCGTGTGCAATAGCTTATGTTTTCAAAATCAAGATAAAATAGCTGTTTTCAGATTTCAAAAATATACAAAATGCTGTTTTCAAGTATTTAAACTGTCATATTCATGTTTCTTTCGTGTATAATGGCTAATGTTGGTGAAATCAAGAAAAACTTGCTGTTTTATGCATGCAAAAGCATACAAAACGCCGTTTTCAAGTATTAAAACTGTCATATTCATGTACATGTCGTGTGCCGTGGCTTATGTTTGCAAAATCAAGATAAAATAGCTGTTTTCTGCTTGCAAAAACATACAAAACGCTGTTTTCAAGTATTTAAACTGTCATATTCATGTTTCTGTCGTGTATAATGGCTAATGTTGGTGAATTCAAGATAAAATGGCTGTTTTAAGCATGCAAAAGCATACAAAACGCCGTTTTCAAGTATTTAAACTGTCAAATTCATGTGTATGTCGTGTGTAAAAGCTTATGTTTGCATAATCAAGATAAAATAGTTGTTTTCAGCTGGCAAAAACATACAAAGCGCTGTTTTCAAGTATTTAAACTATCATATTCATGTTTCTGTCGTGTATAATGGATAATGTTGGTGAAATCAAGATAAAATTGCTGTTTTAAGCAAGCAAAAGCATACAAAACGCTGATTTCAAGTAGTTAAACTGTCATATTCATGTATATGTCGTGTGTAATGTCTTTTGTTTGCAAAATCAAGATAAAATATCTGTTTTAAGCTTGAAAAAACATACAAAACGACGTTTTCAAGTATTTAATCAGTCATATTCATGTATATGTCGTGTGTAATGGCTTATGTTTGCAAAATCAAGATAAAATAGCAGTTTTCAGCTTGCAAAAATATACAAAATGCTGTTTTCAAGTATTTAAACTGTCATATTCATGTTTCTGTCATGTATAATGGCTAATGTTGGTGAAATCAAGATAAAATTGCTGTTTTCAGCATGCAAAAACATACAAAACGCCGTTTTCAAGTATTTAAACTGTCATATTCATGTATATGTCGTGTGTAATGCTTATGTTTGCAAAATCATGATAAAATAGTTGTTTTTAGCTTGCAGAAACATACAAATCGCTGTTTTCAAGTATTTAAACTGTCATATTTATGTTTCTGTCGTGTATAATGGCTAATGTTGGTGAAATCAAGATAAAATTGCTGTTTTCGGCATGCAAAAACATACAAAACGCAGTTTTCAAGTATTTAAACTGTCATATTCATGTATATGTCGTGTGTAATGGCTTATGTTTGCAAAATCAAGATAAAATAGTTGTTTTTAGCTTGCAAAAACATACAAAACGCTGTTTTCAAGTATTTAAACTGTCATATTCATGTATATGTAGTATGCAATAGCTTATGTTTGCATAATCAAGATAAAATAGTTGTTTTCAGCTGGCAAAAACATACAAAGCGCTGTTTTCAAGTATTTAAACTATCATATTCATGTTTCTGTCGTGTATAATGGATAATGTTGGTGAAATCAAGATAAAATTGCTGTTTTAAGCAAGCAAAAGCATACAAAACGCTGATTTCAAGTAGTTAAACTGTCATATTCATGTATATGTCGTGTGTAATGTCTTTTGTTTGCAAAATCAAGATAAAATATCTGTTTTAAGCTTGAAAAAACATACAAAACGACGTTTTCAAGTATTTAATCAGTCATATTCATGTATATGTCGTGTGTAATGGCTTATGTTTGCAAAATCAAGATAAAATAGCAGTTTTCAGCTTGCAAAAATATACAAAATGCTGTTTTCAAGTATTTAAACTGTCATATTCATGTTTCTGTCATGTATAATGGCTAATGTTGGTGAAATCAAGATAAAATTGCTGTTTTCAGCATGCAAAAACATACAAAACGCCGTTTTCAAGTATTTAAACTGTCATATTCATGTATATGTCGTGTGTAATGCTTATGTTTGCAAAATCATGATAAAATAGTTGTTTTTAGCTTGCAGAAACATACAAATCGCTGTTTTCAAGTATTTAAACTGTCATATTTATGTTTCTGTCGTGTATAATGGCTAATGTTGGTGAAATCAAGATAAAATTGCTGTTTTCGGCATGCAAAAACATACAAAACGCAGTTTTCAAGTATTTAAACTGTCATATTCATGTATATGTCGTGTGTAATGGCTTATGTTTGCAAAATCAAGATAAAATAGTTGTTTTTAGCTTGCAAAAACATACAAAACGCTGTTTTCAAGTATTTAAACTGTCATATTCATGTATATGTAGTATGCAATAGCTTATGTTTGCAAAATCAAGATAAAATAGCTGTTTTCAGCTTGCAAAAATATACAAAATGCTGTTTTCAAGTATTTAAACTGTCATATTCATGTTTCTGTTATGTATAATGGCTAATGTTAGTGAAATCAAGATAAAATTGCTGTTTTAAGCATGCAGAAGCATACAAAACACCGTTTTCAAGTATTTAAACAGTCATATTCATGTATATGTCGTGTGTAATGGCTTATGTTTGCAAGATCAAGATAAAATAGTTGTTTTTAGCTTGCAGAAACATACAAAACGCTGTTTTCAAATATGTAAAGTGTGATATTAATGTTTCTGTCGTGTTTAATGGCTTATGTTTGCAAAATCAAAATAATATAGCTGTTTTCATCTTGCGAAAACATACAAAACGTTGTTTTCAAATATTTAAACTGTTATATTCATGTTTCTGTCGTGTATAATGGCTAATGTTGGTGAAATCAAGATAAAATTGCTGTTTTCAGCATGCAAAAACATATAAAACGCGGTTTAAAGTATTTAAACTGTCATATTAATGTATATGTCGTGTGTAATGGCTTATGTTTGCAGAATCAAGATAAAATAGTGGTTTTTAGCTTGCAAAAACATACAAAACGCTGTTTTCAAGTATTTAATCTGTCATATTCATGTTTCTCTTGTGTATGATGGCTAATGTTGGTGAAATCAAGATAAAATTGCTGTTTTAAGCATGCAAAATCATACAAAACGCCGTTGTTAAGTATTTAAATTGTCATATTCATGTATATGTTGTGTGTAATGGCTTATGTTTGCAAAATCAAGATAAAATAGCTGTTTGCAGCTTGCAAAAACATACAAAATGCTGTTTTCCAGTATTCAAACTGTCATATACATGTTTCTGTCGTGTATAATGGCTAATGTTTATGAAATCAAGATAAAATTGCTGTTCTAAGCTTCGTTCTATGGCAGCGCTCGCAAGCTCGCGCCGCCAAACACTCATCCGGGAACCAAGTTCACGTATGAGGTTTGTACAATATTTTTTGTACGAAAAGTATAAAACTAATAACAGTCCATACAAAGAAATGAAGCTCTTCAAGTAGTTATTTTGAAAATTGTCAAAATTGCACTATAAATATAAACACACAAAATTAATTTGTCTAATATATTAGAAAACAATTAAAATATTTATAATATTTACCGTATTCACTTGTAGGTTATGTATTATACAGCTGTCATATCGAGCAGATTTTATTGCCAACATTGATAACCAAATGCACTAAATTTGTTATTTTTAAATTCAATTTCATGCTTATTCCATCATTGTTTGTATTAATATTATGTAAAGGAATGTTTGAAATAATATATTATTTTATTATATATATAATTTATTAATAATCGCTTTAGAAATAGGAATGCTTTCGTCGAAATTTCCCGGTTGTCTATCTGGTGGAGACCTGGGAAATGGACATTTCGGACGTTGCTTAGGCAACGATAAACAACACATTTCAATGTATGTACAAAATAGTTGTTTTTAGCTTGCAGAAACATACAAATCGCTGTTTTCAAGTATTTAAACTGTCATATTCATGCTTCTGTCGTGTATAAAGGCTAATGTTGGTGAAATCAAGATAAAATTGCTGTTTTCAGCATGCAAAAACATACAAACCGCAGTTTTCAAGTATTTAAACTGTCATATTCTTGTATATGTCGTGTGTAATGGCTTATGTTTGCAAAATCAAAATAAAATAGCTGTTTTCAGCTTGCAAAAACATACAAAATTCTGTTTTCAAGTATTTAAACTGTCATATTCATGTATATGTCGTGTGTAATGGCTTATGTTTGCAAAATCAACATAAAATAGCTGTTTTAAGCTTGCAAAAACATACAAAATTCTGTTTTCAAGTATTTAAACAGTCATATTCATGTATATATCGTGTATAATAGCTTATGTTTGAAAAATCAAGATAAAATAGCTGTTTTCAGATTGCAAAAATATACAACATGCTGTTTTCAAGTATTTAAACTGTCATATTCATGTTTCTGTCGTGTATAATAGCTAATGTTGGTGAAATTAAGATAAAATTGCTGTTTCATGCTTGCAAAAGCATACAAAACGCAGTTTTCAAGTATTCAAACTATCATATTAATGTTTCTGCCGTGTATAATGGCTAATGTTGGTGAAATCAAGATAAAATTGCTGTTTTAAGCATACAAAAGCATACAAAACGCCGTTTTCAAGTATTTAAACTCATTCATGTATATGTCGTGTGTAATGGCTTGTGTTTGCAAAATGAAAATAAAATAGCTGTATTCAGCTTGCAAAAACATACAAAATGATGTTTTCAAGTATTTAAACTGTCATATTCATGTTTCTGTTATGTATAATGGCTAATGTTGGTGAAATCAAGATAAAATTGCTGTTTTAAGCATGCAAAAGCATACAAAACACCGTTTTTAAGTATATAAACTGTCATATTCATGTATATGTCGTGTGTAATGGCTTATGTTTGCAAAATAAAAATAAAATAACTGTTTACAGCTTGCAAAAACATACAAAATGCTGTTTTCAAGTATTTAAACTGTCATATTCATGTTTCTGTCGTGTTTAATGGCTAATGTTGGTCGAATCAATATAAAATTGCTGTTTTCAGCATGCAAAAACATACAAAACGCAGTTTTCAAGTATTTAAACTGTCATATTTATGTATATGTCGTGTGTAATGGCTTATGTTTGCAAAATCAAAATAAAATAGCTTTTTTCAGCTTGCAAAAACATACAAAATTCTGTTTTCAAGTATTTAAATTGTCATGTTCATGTATATGTCGTATGCAATAGATTATGTTTGCAAAATCAAGATAAAATAGCTGTTTTCAGCTTGCAAAAATATACAAAATGCTGTTTTCAAGTATTTAAACTGTCATGTTCATGTTTATATATATCATCATCACGCCTTTTACCCATTAAGGGTGTGGCACTCTGCTAACGCAGATCTCGGTAGGTGATATATTTCTGCGTATGAAATGCGGTTACCAGCCGTCAAATCATAGCCCCCAAAGTTGTTAGTGGAGGGGGAACCACAGGGGTAAATTTAAATTTGTAACTGTCAACAGTGGGATTCGAACTGAGGATCTCACGATCCACAGTCCGACACGTTACCACGGAGCTATTTATATGTTTATGTCGTGTATAATAGCTAATGTTAGTGAAATTAAGAAAAATTGCTGTCTTAAGCATGCAAAAGTATACAACACGCCGTTTACAAGTACTAAAACTATCATATACATGTTTCTGTCATCTATAATGGCTAATGTTGGTGAAATCAAGATGAAATTGCTGTTTTAAGCATGCAAAAGCATACAAAACGCTGTTTTCAAGTATTCAAACTGTCATATTCATGTTTCTGTCTTGTATAATGGCTAATGTTGGTGAAATAAAGATAAAATTGCTGTTTTATGCTTGCAAAAGCATACAAAACGCCGTTTTCAAGTATTAAAACTATCATATTCATGTTTCTGTCGTGTATTATGGCTAATGTTGGTGAAATCAAGATAAAATTGCTGTTTTAATCATGCAAAAGCATACAAAACGCCGTTTTCAAGTATTTAAACTGTCATATTCATGTTTCTCTCGTGTATAATGGCTAATGTTGGTGAAATCAAGATAAAATTGCTGTTTTATGCATGCAAAAGCATACAAAACGCCGTTTTCATATATTTACACTATCATATTCATGTTTCTGTCGTGTATAATGGCTAATGTTGGTGAAATCAAGATAAAATTGCCGTTTTAAGCATGCAAGAGCATACTAAACGCCGTTTTCAAGTATTTAAACTCATTCATGTATATATCGTGTGTAATGGCTTATGTTTGCAAAATGAAAATAAAATAGCTGTTTTCAGCTTGCAAAAACATACAAAACGCTGTTTTCAAGTATTTATACTGTCATATTCATGTTTCTGTAGTGTATAATGGCTAATGTTTGTGAATTCAAGATAAAATTGCTGTTTTAAGCATGTAAAAGCATACAAAACGCCGTTTTCAAGAATTTAAACTTTCATATTCATGTATATGTCGTGTGTAATGGCTTTTGTTTTCAAAATCAACATAAAATAGCTGTTTTCAGCTTGCAAAAACATACAAAAATCTGTTTTCAAGTATTTAAACTGTCATATTCATGTATATGGCGTGTGTAATAGTTTATGTTTGCAAAATCAAGATAAAATAGCAGTTTTCAACTTGCAAAAATATACAAAATGCTGTTTTCAAGTATTTAAACTGTCATATTCATGTTTCTGTCATGTATAATGCCTAATGTTGGTAAAATCAAGATAAAATTGCTGTTTTAAGCATGCAAAAGCATACAAAGCACCGTTTTCAAGTATTTAAACTGTCATATTCATGTATATGTCGTGTTTAGTGGCTTATGTTTGCAAAATTAAAATAATATAGCTGTTTTCATCTTGCGAAAACATATAAAACGTTGTTTTCAAATATTTAAACTGTTATATTCATGTTCTGTCATGTATAATGGCTAATGTTGGTGAAATCAAGATAAAATTGCTGTTTTCAGCATGCAAAAACATACAAAACGCCGTTTTCAAGTATTTAAACTGTTATATTCATGTATATGTCGTGTGTAATGGCTTATGTTTGCAAAATTAAGGTAAAATAGTTGTTTTTAGCTTGCAGAAACATACAAATCGCTGTTTTCAAGTATTTAAACTGTCATATTCATGCTTCTGTCGTGTATAATGGCTAATGTTGGTGAAATTAAGATAAAATTGCTGTTTTCAGCATGCAAAAACATACAAAACGCAGTTTTCAAGTATTTAAACTGTCATATTCATGTATATGTCGTGTGTAATGGCTTATGTTTGCAAAATCAACATAAAATAGCTGTTTTAAGCTTGCAAAAACATACATAATTCTGTTTTCAAGTATTTAAACAGTCATATTGATGTATATGTCGTGTATAATAGCTTATGGTTGCAAAATCAAGATGAAATAGCTGTTTTCAGCTTGCAAAAATATACAAAATGCTGTTTTCAAGTATTTAAACTGTCATATTCATGTTTCTGTCGTGTATAATAGCTAATGTTTGCAAAATCAAAATAAAATAGCTGTTTTCAGCTTGCAAAAACATACATTATGCTGTTTTCAAGTATTTAAACTGTTATATTCATTTTTCTGTCGTGTATAATGGCTAATGTTGGTGAAATCAAGATAAAATTTCTGTTTTAAGCATGCAAAAGCATACAAAACGGCGTTTTCAAGTATTTAAACTGCCATATTCATGTATATGTCGTGTGTAATGGCTTATGTTTGCAATATCAAAATAATATAGCAGTTTTCATCTTGCGAAAACATACAAAACGTTCTTTTCAAATATTTAAACTGTTATATTCATGTTTCTGTCGTGTATAGTGGCTAATGTCGGTGAAATCAAGATAAAATTGCTGTTTTCAGCATGCAAAAACATACAAAACGCCGTTTTCAAGTATTTAAATTGTCATATTCATGTTTCTGTCATGCATAATAGCTAATGTTGGGGAAATCAAGATAAAATTGCCGTTTTAAGCATGCAAAAGCATACAAAACGTCGTTCCCAAGTATTTATACAGTCATATTCATGTTTCTGTCGTGTATAATGGCTAATGTTGGTGAAATCAAGATAAAATTGCTGGTTTAAGCATGCAAAAGCATACAAAACGCCGTTTTCAAGTATTTAAACTGTCATATTCATGTATGTGTCATGTGTAATGGTTTATGATTGCAAAATCAAAATAAAATAGCTGTTTTCAGCTTGCAAAAACATACAAAATGCTGTTTTCAAGTATTTAAACTGTCATATTCATGTTTCTGTCGTGTTTAATTGCTAATGTTGGTGGAATGAAAATAAAATTTCTGTTTCAATCATGCAAAAGCATACAATACGCCGTTTTCAAGTATTTAAACTGTCATATTCATGTAAATGTCGTGTGCAATGGCTTATGTTTGCAAAATCAAGATAAAATAGCTGTTTTCAGCTTGCAAAAACATACAAAACGCTGTTTTCAAGTATTTAAACTGTTATATTCATGTTTCTGTCTTGTATAATGGCTAATGTTGGTGAAATCAAGATAAAATTGCTGTTTAAAGCATGCAAAAGCATACAATACGCCGTTTTCAAGTATTTAAACTGTCATATTCATGTGTATGTCGTGTGTAAAGGCTTATGTTTGCAAAATCAAGATAAAATTGTTGTATTCAACTAGCAAAAACATGCTAAACGCTGTTTTCAAGTATTTAAACTGTCATATTCATGTTTCTGTGGTGTATAACGGTTAATGTTGGTGAAATCAAGATAAAATTGCTGTTTTAAGCATGCAAAAGCATACAAAACGGCGTTTTCAAGTATTTAAACTGCCATATTCATGTATATGTCGTGTGTAATGGCTTATGTTTGCAAAATCAAAATAATATAGCTGTTTTCATCTTGCGAAAACATACAAAATGTTGTTTTCAAATATATAAACTGTTATATTCATGTTTCTGTCGTGTATAGTGGCTAATGTAGGTGAAATCAAGATAAAATTGCTGTTTTCAGCATGCAAAAACATACAAAACGCCGTTTTCAAGTATTTAAACTGTCTGTTTAGTAATAAAGTGATATGGACTGTATTTTATTTTTTTAATTTAAAGAATAAAGAATACTAAACATAGAATCGAAGGACCAGAGTGGTAAGAACGAAGACTGGTTCTATATATATATATATATAATTGATTGGAATATGATGAACTCTAACCTGTATAGTCTGGACACTCGTGCACTGTGGCGGTCGGACTTAGGTGAAGAGTGTTGGATTCTTCAGCTGCTCTGACGGACTCTGAAGACCAGCCTTGGGAAGTCGCTGCTTTGACGGACTCTGAAGACCAGCCTTGGGAAGTCGCTAAATCGTTGCAGTACAGAAGAGATGCGGCAAGTCTATAGCTTGACGTCTTGTAGAATAATATAATAATCGGATCACTTGCACTATTAAACGAAGCACTCGTAAAAGGTAGATTATATATGCAGAACCAGTTGTCTTCTTCCAGTATTTAACTGCCAGGATAGAGTCAAGTCTTACACTCTTCCAATAACAGTGAATATGTAGAATTGTACAGCAGACCAGTCTGCTGCTATACGTTGTAAAGTGCAGGGTTAAATTGTAAATAATTCAAATATATAATAAATTTAGACGTAGTTTATTTTGCGAAACATTTAATTTGTGTTCTTTTATTGATACACATAAAAATAACTGTTGTTTACAAAACATTCAAAAATTTATAACAACAAAAACATAACAACATAATTTTATGGAGGTCTAGATTTCATCATTCTCCATAGCAATCTATATACATATACCAGTCTTTTAAAACGCGCAAACATCTTCCCGCCGCGACAGCATGCAGATTTAAAGATTATAAGTTGAAATTATAATCAGCAATGTAAACAGGTGGTTTCATTGTTAGAATACTGTCATGTTGACAAAAGCTGTCATAACGACAAGAGAAGTTATTTGACAAAGAAAATGTACTGGGATAATTCAATAAATAAACAAATGCATAATAAGAAATGAAATGAATAAGAATGTTTATTGATTTGGTAAAGGAAAAATTTTCGAGACAGGTCGTTTGTATGAACCGAATTTAGTTCTAATTAAAGCCACTCTCGCAATGTCATATTTACCATAATAAATTTGTTCAATAATTCATTTAGCTTGTTTTTTGCTTCTATAAAGGTGGTTGCATTATCTGAATACAAACAACCAATTGGGCCACGACGTGCAACGAATCTTTTAAAACTATTTATAAACGAGTTCACTGTTAAATCTAGGACTAACTCAATATGTATTGCTTTAACGGCTAAGCATACAAAAAGACAAATGTAAGCCTTTTGCGACTGTTGGCCCTTACGTCTAGAAAGCTTAATTTTGATTGGACCTGCAAAGTCAACACCAGTATTTAGAAACGGTTTTGATTCGCAAACGCGGGTTTCAGGTAGATCTGCCATTTTTGGAGGTACATTGACAGGTGCTATTTTAAAACAATTATTGCATTGACGAATTCGTTTTCTTATAATACTCCGAGCAGCAAGAATCCAAAATCTTTGTCTTATAATAGACAATAAAAGATCTGCACCAGCATGACAATTTTTGATATGATAATGATCAATAATTAAATTTACTATGTGATCTCGCTTCGGAAGTAAAATAGGATGCTGAGCGTCAAAAGTCAAATTTGAATTTACCAATCTACCTCCAATTCTGACAATTCCATTTTTGTCTATAAATGGAGATAATTTTGAAATATATTTATCTTTTATTACAAATTGATTATTACTTAATTGATCGATTTCCTTATGAAAGTAAATATGTTGTAATGCTTTTACAATGAAAGTTTCTGCTAAGTTCGTATGTGATACTGATATTTGTTTACCAAGTGGTAACTTTCTTATAAATTTTAATATGAAAATTATAATTCGGAGTAACTTATTCCAGGTAGATACTCTCAAGGACATTTCGTAAAGAATTGGTTTATCCGCATTTATTAATTTGAATGACTTTGTATTAAATTCTGGGATTTGTTCATATGGTAATGGATTTATAATATTAATTGGCCAATCTTTTGATGGACTTTTAATCCATGCTGGCCCTTTCCACCAAAGTTCTTGTTTTATCATTTGGGATGGTAGCAATCCCCTGGAAATGCAGTCACTTGGATTTTCCTTTCCCGAAACATGATAAAAACATTCAGGGCTAAGATTTTCATGTATTTGAGCAATTCTGTTACTTACAAAAACGGACCATCTATGCGGGGAAGATTTTATCCAAGAAAGAGTGATCATAGAGTCAGTAAATGCAAAAACATTGTCAATTGGGTAACGCGGTTGTATTATGTTATACACATTACGAACAAGCTTGGAAAGAAGTACAGCGGCACATAACTCTAGTCTTGCTAAAGTAGTAGTTTTGATTGGTGCAACTTTTGATTTTGCACATAAAATTTGCGTCTCAATTTCCTGTTTATGGTTAATTATTTGTAAATAAAGAACGCAGCCATACGCTTGTTGACTAGCGTCACAAAATGCAATTAAATTTACATTACAGTTTTTGCAAATTCCAACGTGTCTTGGAATTTTTAGTTTGGAGAGAAGTGGAAATTCTTCCATCAGATTTTTAAATTTATTACTAATGTGTGATGGATTAACTTCATCCCAGCCAATTCCTGCATTCCATAACTCTTTTATTAATAATTTTGCATATAAAATGACCGGTGACGCGAAACCTAATACGTCAAATAATTTTGCTACGGTTGACAGAATTATTCGTTTCGTACAATTTGACGTTTCAGTTTTTGAGGTTACAAAAGTATATGTGTCAGATTTAGGATTCCATGATAATCCAAGTATTTTTAACTGTTCATTTAATGACAGATCTATATTAGATTTATGAGATTCAGGAAGATTGTCAATAAGCGATGTACAATTGTTAGTCCATTTTACTAAGTCAAAGCCTCCAGCTGCAAATAATTTTATTAATTGTTGAATTAATGAAGATGCTTTGTCATAAGTTAAAATTGATGTGACAAAATCATCCATGTAAAGATCGCATTCAGCACAGTTTGCTGCTTCTGGGTAATTATGACGTTCGTCATTGGCAAGTTGACGTATGGTTCTCATAGAATGGGCTTGATTTAACTCCAAATGCTACAGTAGTGAATTGAAAGGTACGAATTACCTCCAATTCGTTGAAATGATAAAGAATTTTTTGAAATTTACGATGGGGATTTGTCATTCCTACTTGCAAATACATTTGTTTAATGTCAGCTGTCAGTGCATAAGGAAATAATCGAAATTTTATTAATAAATGAAAAAGATTAGTTTGTAAATTAGGACCTGCATATAATACATCATTTAATGACAATCCTGATTGAGTTTTAGCGCTAGCGTCTAATACAACTCGTACCTTGGTTGTCAATTTATCCTCGCGAATAACTGCATGATGAGGGATATAATAACCTTCTCCATCATCTTTTACTTCCTCAAGGTAACCCTTTTGTAAATATTCAGTCATAATATTGTTATACTGAATTCTTAATTCCTTTGACAGTTTAAGTTTTTTCTCTAAAAATAATAATCTACGTTCCGCTGTCACACGCGAATTGCCTAAAAGATTAGGATTTTTTTCAAAAGGTAAGTTCACAATATATTGTCCCGTTTTATTTCTTTCCACGGTTTCTGCATAAATTCTTTCACATTCAACATTCTCTGAGCTGTCAAATGATTTATGTGGAATTTCTTCCAATTCCCAAAATTTATGCATGCACGACTCTATAGCATCATTAGTAGGTGATGTAAATGAACAAAAGGATTCTGATTGACAGGATTGTGTATTTACTGATCTGTCAACTTCTCCCATTAAAATATAACCAAGTGTGGTGGAAAGTGCAGTTGGACATGAATCTATACGATCTGATAGCAATATAGAAGGAAATAGTTGGGCCCCCAGAATTATGTCAATAGTACTTGGCATATACCAAGTAGGATCTGCTAAATATAAATCTTTAAGGTTAGAATATTGACAAGTGTCAATTTTAAATATAGGTAATTTATCAGTGATACTGTCAACTACTAAAGCATTTATGTTATAATGATTTGATGAAATTCTTGATTCAATTTTAATAGTGACATAACCATGTACTGGGCGGGTTGTTAAACCAATTTCCTTTATATTAGAATTAGTTAGCGGTGTGATTGTTAAATTTAGTAACTTGCAACAGTCAATCGTTATTATATTATTTTGTGAACCGTTATCAATTAAACATTTTACAGTTTTGTACTCATTATTTACGTCTTTAACTAGAACTTGTGCGGTAGAAAGCAAAATATGATTATTAATTTTATCAAATTTTAATGTGTGACAATAAGAACTGTCTGTTTCGTTAGTTTCTATATTATACTGTTTATCAAGGGTTGACAAATAACAGTGAGGATTATCTTTATCTTTATTTTCAATATTAGGTTGGTTTGGAATAAGTTTCTCAAAATGTAAAAGAGAATGATGATTATTTTTGCATATGCCACAAGTATTTTTTGAAAAACATTTTATTGTAGAATGAGTTGTGGATAAACAGTTAACGCATCCTTGTTTTGATTTTATAAATTTAAATCGATCTTGTACCGATAGACTTCTAAATTTTGGACATTTAAAAAGTCGATTATGATTTATATCGTTACAAAAAATACAAGGATCAGAGTTTGAGTTATTTAAAGACGTTTTGGTGTCATTTTTGTTTTTAAATTTTCTTGAATTATCAGTTATCAAATATGAACGTGTAGTATGATTTATAGGTTTAGAAGAATAACTGGAACAGGCAACCCCAATTCGATCTAGGACTTTAGATTGAAAACGTATAAAATCCAAAAAGCTTTGACATGTAGGAAATTCCTGATTTCGAACTGAGACTTCGTACTGTTTTACTATCTCAGGATCAACCTTTTTAATGCACAATTTAAAAAGCAAAAATCCGCAATATCGGGAATTTCTAGTTGCTTTAAAGCAGAGATTGATGCAGTGAACTTGTTTACAAATGAAGATAGTTTGGAAGGATTTGTAGAGGCAGATTTAATGTCAAAAATATTATTTAGATAGCGTGTAGCTAACACTCGTTTATCTTGATAATCTGTTATTAAATTATACCAAATAGTTTGATAATTTTCTTCAGTGGGGAGTATGCCCCCTGTAGAATTTAAGGCATTTCCCTTTAATTTTCCAACAAGATACTGAATTCGTTGTGAATCAGTTAGTTGTTTGTTTTCATGAATGTTTACTTTAAAAGATTGGTAAAAAATAGGCCAATTTTCTAATTTGCCATCAAAAAAAGGAATGTCAATGGCAGGAAGTTTGATATGAACAGATTTATTTTCACTATTACCAATACTGGTATTGTCAATTTCGTTAGTCATACCAGTATTAGTTTTAGTCATGATATTGCTACGAGTTTGACATACAAAATTCTGTTTTCAAATACTTAAACTGTCATATTCATGTATATGTCGTGTGCAATAGCTTATGTTTTCAAAATCAAGATAAAATAGCTGTTTTCAGATTGCAAAAATATACAAAATGCTGTTTTCAAGTATATAAACTGTCATATTCAAGTTTCTGTCGTGTATAATGGCTATTGTTGGTGAAATTAAGATAAAATTGCTGTTTTATGCTTGCAAAAGCATACAAAACGCCGTTTTCAAGTATTAAAACTATCATATTCATGTTTCTGTCGTGTATTATGGCTAATGTTGGTGAAATCAAGATAAAATTGCTGTTTTAATCATGCAAAAGCATACAAAACGCCGTTTTTAAGTATTTAATTTGTCATATTCATGTTTCTCTCGTGTATAATGGCTAATGTTGTTGAAATCAAGATAAAATTGCTGTTTTATGCATGCAAAAGCATACAAAACGCCGTTTTCAAGTATTCACACTATCATATTCATGTTTCTGTCGTGTATAATGGCTAAAGTTGGTGAAATCAAGATAATATTGCTGTTTTATGCATGTAAAAGCATACAAAACGCCGTTTTCAAGAATTTAAACTTTCATATTCATGTATATGTCGTGTGTAATGGCTTATGTTTGCAAAATCTGGATAAAATAGCTGTTTTCAGCTTGCAAAAACATACAAAACGCTGTTTTCAATTATTTAAACTGTCATATTCATGTCTCTGTCGTGTATAATGGCTAATGTTGGTGAAATCAAGATAAAATTGCTGTTTTCAGCATGAAAAATCATACAAAATGCTGTTTTCCAGTATTTAAACTGTCATATTCATGTTTCTGTCGTGTATAATGGTTAATGTTAATGAAATCATGTTAAAATTGCTGTTCTTAGCATGCAAAAGCATACAAAACACCGTTTTCAAGTATTTAAACTGTCATATTCATGTATACGTCGTGTGTAATGGCTTATGTTTGCAAAATCAAAATAATATAGCTGTTTTTATCTTGCGAAAACATACAAAACGTTGTTTTCAAATATTTAAACTGTTATATTCATGTTTCTGTCGTGTATAATGGCTAATGTTGGTGAAATCAAGATAAAATTGCTGTTTTTAGCATGAAAAAACATACAAAACGACGTTTTCAAGTATTTAAACAGTCATATTCATGTATATGTCGTGTGTAATGGCTTATGTTTGCAAAATCAAGATAAAATTGCTGTTTTAAGCTTGCAAAAATATACAAAACGCTGTTTTCAAGTATTTAGACTGCCATATTCATGTTTCTGTCGTGTATAATGGCTAATGTTGGTGAAATCAACATAAAATTGCTGTTTTAAACATGCAAAAGCATACAAAACGCCGTTTTCAAGTATTTAAACTGTCATATTCATGTATATGTGGTGTGTAATAGCTTATGTTTTCAAAATCAAAATAAAATAGCTGCTTTCAGCTTGCAAAAACATACAAAAATCTGTTTTCAAGTATTTAAACTGTCATATTCATGTATATGGCGTGTGTAATAGCTTATGTTTGCAAAATCAAGATAAAATAGCAGTTTTCAGCTTGCAAAAATATACAAAATGCTGTTTTCAAGTATTTAAATTGTCATATTTATGTTTCTGTCATGTATAATGCCTAATGTTGGTGAAATCAAGATAAAATTGCTGTTTTAAGCATGCAAAAGCATACAAAACACCGTTTTCAAGTATTTGAACTGTCATATTCATGTATATGTCGTGTTTAGTGGTTTATGTTTGCAAAATGAAAATAATATCGCTGTTTTCATCTTGCGAAAACATATAAAAAGTTGTTTTCAAATATTTAAACTGTTATATTCATGTTTCTGTCATGTATAATGGCTAATGTTGGTGAAATCAAGATAAAATTGCTGTTTTCAGCATGCAAAAACATACAAAACGCAGTTTTGAAGTATTTAAACTGTCATATTCATGTATATGTCGTGTGTAATGGCTTATGTTTGCAAAATCAACATAAAATAGCTGTTTTAAGCTTGCAAAAACCTACAAAATTCTGTTTTCAAGTATTTAAACAGTCATATTCATGTATATGTCGTGTATAATAGCTTATGTTTGCAAAATCAAGATAAAATAGCTGTTTTCAGCTTGCAAAAATATACAAAATGCTGTTTTCAAGTATTTAAACTGTCATATTTATATTTCTGTCGTGTATAGTAGTTAATGTTAGTGAAATTAAGATAAAATTGCTGTTTTAAGCATGCAAAAGTATACAAAACGCCGTTTTCAAGTACTTAAACTGTCATATACATGTTTCTGTCATCTATAATGGCTAATGTTGGTGAAATCAAGATGAAATTGCTGTTTTAAGCATGCAAAAGCTTACAAAACGCTATTTTCAAGTATTCAAACTGTCATATTCATGTTTCTGTCTTGTATAATGGCTAATGTTGGTGAAATTAAGATAAAATTGCTGTTTTATGCTTGCAAAAGCATACAAAACGCCGTTTTCAAGTATTTAAACTCATTCATGTATATGTCGTGTGTAATGGCTTATGTTTGCAAAATGAAAATAAAATAGCTGTATTCAGCTTGCAAAAACATACAAAATGCTGTTTTCAAGTATTTAAACTGTCATATTCATGTTTCTGTTATGTATAATGGCTAATGTTGGTGAAACCAAGATAAAATTGCCGTTTTAAGCATGCAAAAGCATACAAAACGTCGTTTTCAAGTATTTATACTGTCATATTCAAGTTTCTGTCGTGTATAATGGCTAACGTTAGTGAAATCAAGATAAAGTTGCTATTTTAAGCATGCAAAAGCATACAAAACGCCGTTTTCAAGTATTTAAATTGTCATATTCATGTATATGTCGTGTGTACTGGCTAATGTTTGCAAAATCAAGATAAAATAGCTGTTTCCAGCATGCAAAAACATACAAAATGCTGTTTTCAAGTATTTAAACTGTCATATTCATGTTTCTGTCGTGTTTAATGGCTAATGTTGGTGGAATCAAAATAAAATTGCTGTTTTCAGCACGCAAAAACATACAAAACGCAGTTTTCAAGTATTTAAACTGTCATATTTATGTATATGTCGTGTGTAATGGCTTATGTTTGCAAAATCAAAATAAAATAGCTGTTTTCAGCTTGCAAAAACATACAAAATTCTGTTTTCAAGTATATAAACTGTCATATTCATTTATATGTCGTATGCAATAGATTATATTTGCAAAATTAAGATAAAATAGCTGTTTTCAGCTTGCAAAAATATACAAAATGCTGTTTTCAAGTATTTACACTGTCATATTCATGTTTCTTTTGTGTATAATATCTAATGTTAGTGAAATTAAGATAAAATTGCTGTTTTAAGCATGCAAAAGTATACAAAACGCCGTTTTCAAGTACTTAAACTGTCATATTCATGTTTCTGCCATCTATTATGGCTAATGTTGGTGAAATCAAGATGAAATTGCTGTTTTAAGCATGCAAAAGCATACAAAAAGCTGTTTTCAAGTATTCAAACTGTCATATTCATGTTTCTGTCTTGTATAATGGCTAATGTTGGTGAAATTAAGATAAAATTGCTGTTTTATGCTTGCAAAAGCATACAAAACGCCGTTTTCAAGTATTAAAACTATCATATTCATGTTTCTGTCGTGTATTATGGCTAATGTTGGTGAAATCAAGATAAAATTGCTGTTTTATGCATGCAAAAGCATACAAAACGCCGTTTTCAAGTATTCACACTATCATATTAATGTTTCTGTCGTGTATAATGGCTAATGTTGGTGAAATCAAGATTATATTGCTGTTTTAAGCATGCAAGAGCATACAAAACGCCGTTTTCAAGTATTTAAACTCATTCATGTATATATCGTGTGTAATGGCTTATGTTTGCAAAATGAAAATAAAATAGCTGTTTTCAGCTTGCAAAAACATACAAAACGATGTTTGCAAGTACTTAAACTGTCATATTCATGTTTCTGTCGTGTATAATGGCTAATGTTGGTGAATTCAAGATAAAATTGCTGTTTTAAGCATGTAAAAGCATACAAAACGCCGTTTTCAAGAATTTAAACTTTCATATTCATGTATATGTCGTGTGTAATAGCTTATGTTTTCAAAATCAAAATAAAATGGCTGTTTTCAGCTTGCAAAAACATACAAAAATCTGTTTTCAAGTATTTAAACTGTCATATTCATGTATATGGCGTGTGTAATAACTTATGTTTGCAAAATCAAGATAAAATAGCAGTTTTCAGCTTGCAAAAATATACAAAATGCTGTTTTCAAGTATTTAAACTGTCATATTCATGTTTCTGTTATGTATAATGGCTAATGTTGGTGAAATCAAGATAAAATTGCCGTTTTAAGCATGCAAAAGCATACAAAACGTCGTTTTCAAGTATTTATACTGTCATATTCAAGTTTCTGTCGTGTATAATGGCTAATGTTAGTGAAATCAAGATAAAGTTGCTGTTTTAAGCAAGCAAAAGCATACAAAACGCCGTTTTCAAGTATTTAAATTGTCATATTCATGTATATGTCGTGTTTAGTGGCTTATGTTTGCAAAATTAAAATAATATAGCTGTTTTCATCTTGCGAAAACATATAAAACGTTGTTTTCAAATATTTAAACTGTCATATTCATGTTTCTGTCGTGTTGATGGCTAATGTTGGTGGAATCAAAATAACATTTCTGTTTTAATCATGCAAAAGCATACAAAACGCCGTTTTCAAGTATTTAAACTGTCATATTCATGTGAATGTCGTGTGTAATGGGTTATGTTTGCAAAATAAAAATAAAATAGCTGTTTTCAGCTTGCAAAATCATACAAAATGCTTGTTTCAAGTATTTAAACTGTCATATTCATGTTTCTGTTATGTATAATGGCTAAAGTTGGTGAAATCAAGATAAAATTGCCGTTTTAAGCATGCGAAAGCATACAAAACTTCGTTTTCAAGTATTTATACTGTCATATTCAAGTTTCTGTCGTGTATAATGGCTAATGTTGGCGAAATCAAGATAAAGTTGCTGTTTTAAGCATGCAAAAGCATACAAAACGCCGTTTTCAAGTATTTAAACTGTCATATTCATGTGTATGTCGTGTGTTATGGCTTATGTTTGCAAAATCAAGATAAAAAAGTTGTTTTCAGCTTACAAACACATACAAAACGCTGTTTTCAAGTATTTAAACTGTCATATTCATGTTTCTGTCGTGTATAATGGCTAATGTTGGTGAAATCAAGATAAAATTGCTGTTTTAAGTATACAAAACCATATAATAGAAAACAAAACGCCGTTTTCAAGTATTTAAACTGTCATATTCATGTTTCTGTCGTGTATAATGGTTAATGTTGGTGAAATCAAGATAAAATTGCTGTTTTAAGCATGCAAAAGCATACAAATGCCGATTTCAAGTATTTAAACTCTCATATTCATGTATATGTCGTGTGTAATTACTTATGTTTGCAAAATCAAGATAAAATAGCTGTTTTCAGCTTGCAAAAACTTACAAAACGCTGTTTTCAATTATTTAAACTGTCGTGTATAATGGCTAATGTCGGTGAAATCAAGCTAAAATTGCTGTTTAAACATAAAAAAGCATACAAAAGCATACAAACAGCGTTTTCAAGTATTTAAACTGTCATATTCATGTTTCTGTCGTGTTTAATGGCTAATGTTGGTGGAATCAAAATAAAATTGCTGTTTTCAGCATGCAAAAACATACAAAACGCAGTTTTCAAGTATTTAAACTGTCATATTTATGTATATGTCGTGTGTAATGGCTTATGTTTGCAAAATCAAAATAAAATAGCTGTTTTCAGCTTGCAAAAACATACAAAATTCTGTTTTCAAGTATTTAAACTGTCATATTCATTTATATGTCGTATGCAATAGATTATATTTGCAAAATTAAGATAAAATAGCTGTTTTCAGCTTGCAAAAATATACAAAATGCTGTTTTCAAATATTTACACTGTCATATTCATGTTTCTTTTGTGTATACCTAATAGCTAATGTTGGTGAAATTAAGATAAAATTGCTGTTTTATGCTTGCAAAAGCATACAAAACGCCGTTTTCAAGTATTAAAACTATCATATTCATGTTTCTGTCGTGTATTATGGCTAATGTTGGTGAAATCAAGATAAAATTGCTGTTTTAATCATGCAAAAGCATACAAAACGCCGTTTTCAAGTATTTAAACTGTCATATTCATGTTTCTCCCGTGTATAATGGCTAATGCTGGTGAAATCAAGATAAAATTGCTGTTTTATGCATGCAAAAGCATACAAAACGCCGTTTTCAAGTATTCACACTATCATATTCATGTTTCTATCGTGTATAATGGCTAATGTTGGTGAAATCAAGATTAAATTGCTGTTTTAAGCATGCAAGAGCATACAAAACGCCGTTTTCAAGTATTTAAACTCATTCATGTATATATCGTGTGTAATGGCTTATGTTTGCAAAATGAAAATAAAATAGCTGTTTTCAGCTTGCAAAAACATACAAAACGCTGTTTTCAAGTATTTAAACTGTCATATTCATGTTTCTGTCGTGTATAATGGCTAATGTTGGTGAATTCAAGATAAAATTGCTGTTTTAAGCATGTAAAAGAATACAAAACGCCGTTTTCAAGAATTTAAACTTTCATATTCATGTATATGTCGTGTGTAATGGCTTATGTTTGCAAAATCCAGATAAAATAGCTGTTTTCAGCTTGCAAAAACATACAAAACGCTGTTTTCAATTATTTAAACTGTCATATTCATGTTTCTGTCGTGCATAATGGCTAATGTTGGTGAAATCAAAATAAAATTGTTGTTTTCAGCATGAAAAATCATACAAAATGCTGTTTTCCAGTATTTAAACTGTCATATTCATGTTTCTGTCGTGTATAATGGCTAATGTTAATGAAATCATGATAAAATTGCTGTTCTAAGCATGCAAAAACATACAAAACACCGTTTTCAAGAATTTAAACTGTCATATTCATGTATATGTCTTGCGTAAAAGCTTATGTTTTCAAAATCAAAATAAAATAGCTGTTTTCAGCTTGCAAAAACATACAAAAATCTGTTTTCAAGTATTTAAATTGTCATATTCATTTATATGGCGTGTGTAATAGCTTATGTTTGCAAAATCAAAATAAAATAGCAGTTTTCAGCTTGCAAAAATATACAAAATGCTGTTTTCAAGTATTTAAACTGTCATATTCATGTTTCTGTCATGTATAATGCCTAATGTTGGTGAAATCAAGATAAAATTGCTGTTTTAAGCATGCAAAAGCATTCAAAGCACCGTTTTCAAGTATTTAAACTGTCATATTCATGTATATGTCGTGTTTAGTGGCTTATGTTTGCAAAATCAAAATAATATAGCAGTTTTCATCTTGCGAAAACATACAAAACGTTGTTTTCAAATATTTAAACTGTTATATTCATGTTTCTGTCGTGTATAGTGGCTAATGTTGGTGATATCAAGATAAAATTGCTGGTTTAAGCATGCAAAAGCATACAAAACGGCGTTTTCAAGTATTTAAACTGTCATATTCATGTATGTGTCGTGTGTAATGGCTTATGATTGCAAAATCAAAATAAAATAGCTGTTTTCAGCTTGCAAAAACATACAAAATGCTGTTTTCAAGTATTTTAACTGTCAAATTCATGTTTCTGTCGTGTTTAATTGCTAATGTTGGTGGAATCAAAATAAAATTTCTGTTTCAATCATGCAAAAACATACAAAACGCCGTTTTCAAGTATTTAAACTGTCATATTCATGTAAATGTCGTGTGCAATGGCTTATTTTTGCAAAATCAAGATAAAATAGCTGTTTTCAGCTTGCAAAAACATACAAAACGCTGTTTTCAAGTATTTAAACTGTTATTATCATGTTTCTGTCTTGTATAATGGCTAAAGTTGGTGAAATCAAGATAAAATTGCTGTTTTAAGCATGCAAAAGCATACAATACGCCGTTTTCAAGTATTTAAACTGTCATATTCATGTGTATGTCGTGTGTAAAGGCTTATGTTTGCAAAATCAAGATAAAATTGTTGTTTTCAACTAGCAAAAACATACTAAACGCTGTTTTCAAGTATTTAAACTGTCATATTCATGTTTCTGTCGTGTATAACGGTTAATGTTGGTGAAATCAAGATAAAATTGCTGTTTTAAGCATGCAAAAGCATACAAAACGGCGTTTTCAAGTATTTAAACTGCCATATTCATGTATATGTCGTGTGTAATGGCTTATGTTTGCAAAATCAAAATAATATAGCTGTTTTCATCTTGCGAAACATACAAAATGTTGTTTTCAAATATTTAAACTGTTATATTCATGTTTCTGTCGTGTATAGTGGCTAATGTTGGTGAAATCAAGATAAAATTGCTGTTTTTAGCATGCAGAAACATACAAAACGCCGGTTTCAAGTATTTAAATTGTCATATTTATGTTTCTGTCATGCATAATGGCTAATGTTGGGGAAATCAAGATAAAATTGCCGTTTTAAGCATGCAAAAGCATACAAAACGAGGTTTTCAAGTATTTGTACTGTCATATTCATGTTTCTGTCGTGTATAATGGCTAATGTTGGTGAAATCAAGATAAAATTGCTGTTTTAAGCATGCAAAAGCATACAAAACGCCGTTTTCAAGTAATTAAACTGTCATATTCATGTATGTGTCGTGTGTAATGGCTAATGATTGCAAAATCAAAATAAAATAGCTGTTTTCAGCTTGCAAAAACATACAAAATGCTGTTTTCATGTATTTAAACTGTCATATTCATGTTTCTGTCGTGTTTAATTGCTAATGTTGGTGGAATCAAAATAAAATTTCTGTTTCAATCATGCAAAATCATACAAAACGCCGTTTTTAAGTATTTAAACAGTCATATTCATGTAAATGTCGTGTGCAATGGCTTATGTTTGCAAAATCAAGATAAAATAGCTGTTTTCAGCTTGCACAAACATACAAAACGCTGTATTCAAGAATTTAAACTGTTATATTCATGTTTCTGTCGTGTATAATGGCTAATGTTGGTGAAATCAAGATAAAATTGCTGTTTTAAGCATGCAAAAGCATACAAAGCGCCGTTTTCAAGTATTTAAACTGTCATATTCATGTGTATGTCGTGTGTAATGGCTTATGTTTGCAAAATCAAGATAAAAAAGTTGTTTTCAGCTTACAAACACATACAAAACGCTGTTTTCAAGTATTTAAACTGTCATATTCATGTTTCTGTCATGTATATGGCTAATGTTGGTGAAATCAAGATAAAATTGCTGATTTAAGCATGCAAAAACATACAAAACGCCGATTTCATGTATATAAACTGTCATATTTATGTTTCTGTCGTGTATAATGGCTAATGTTGGTGAAATCAAGATAAAATTTCTGTTTTAACCATGCAAAAGCATACAAAACGCCGTTTTTAAGTATTTAAACTGTCATATTCATGTATATTTCATGTGTAATGGCTTATGTTTGCAAAGTCAAGCTAAAATAGCTGTTTTTAGCTTGCAAAAACATACAAAACGGTGTTTTCAAGTATTTAAACTGTCATATCCATGTTTCTGTCGTGTATAATGGCTAATGTTTGTGAAATCAAGATAAAATTGCTGTTTTAACCATGCAAAAGCATACAAAACGCCGTTTATATGTATTTAAACTGTCATATTCATGTATATTTCGTGTGTAATGGCTTATGTTTGCAAAGTCAAGATAAAATAGCCGTTTTCAGCTTGCAAAAACATACAAAATGCTGTTTTTAAGTATAAATACTGTCATATTTATGTTTATGTCGTATATAATGGCAATGTTGGTGAAATCAAGATAAAATTGCTGTTTTAAGCATGCAAAAGCATACAAAACGCCGTTTTCAAGTATTTAAACTATCATATTCATGTATATGTCGTGTATAATGGCTTATGTCTGCAAAATCAAGATAAAATAGGTGGTTTCAGTTAGCAAAAACATACAAAATGTTGTTTTCAAGTATGTATACTGTCATATTTATGTTTCTGACGTGCATAATGGCTAATGTTGGTGGAATCAAAATAAAATTGCTGCTTTAAGCATGCAAAAGCATAAAAAACGCCGTTTTCAAGTATTTAAACTGTCATATTCATGTTTCTGTCGTGTATAATGGCTAATGTTGGTGAAATCAAGATAAAATTGCTGTTTTAAGTATACAAAAGCATACAAAAGCATAAAAAACGCCGTTTTCAAGTATTTAAACTGTCATATTCATGTTTCTGTCGTGTATAATAGCTAATGTTGGTGAAATCAAGATAATATTGCTGTTTTAACCGTGCAAAAGCATATAAAACGCCGTTTTCAAGTATTTAAACTGTCATATTCATGTTTCTGTCGTGTTTATTGGCTAATGTTGGTGGAATCAAAATAAAATTGCTGTTTTAATCATGCAAAAGCATACAAAACGGCGTTTTCAAGTTTTTAAACTGTCATATTCATGTAAATGTCGTGTGCAATGGCTTATGTTTGCAAAATCAAGATATAATAGCTGTTTTCAGCTTGCAAAAACATACGAAACGCTGTTTTCAAATATTTAAACTGTCTAGTTAATGTTGGTGAAATCAAGATGAAATTGCTGTTTTAAGCATGCAAAAGCATACAAAACGCCGTTTTCAAGTATTTAAACTGCCATATTCATGTGTATATGTCGTGTGTAATGGCTTATGTTTGAAAATTCAAGATAAAATAGCTGTTTTAAGCTTGCAAAAACATACAAAATTCTATTTTCAATTATTTAAACTGTCATATTCATGTACATGTCGTTTGTAATAGCTTATGTTTGCAAAATCAAGATAAAATAGCTGTTTTCAGCTTGCAAAAATATACAAAATGCTGTTTTCAAGTATATTAACTGTCATATTCATGTTTCTGTCGTGTATAATAGCTAATGTTAGTGAAATTAAGATAAAATTGCTGTTTTAAGCATGCAAAAACATACAAAACGCTGTTTTAAATTATTTAAACTGTCGTGTATAATGGCTAATGTTGGTGAAATCAAGCTAAAATTGCTGTTTAAACATACAAAAGCATACAAAAGCATACAAACGGCGTTTTCAAGTATTTAAACTGTCAAATTCATGATTCTGTCGTGTATAATGGCTAATGTTGGTGAAATCAAGATAAAATTTCTGTTTTACCCATGCAAAAGCATACAAAACGCCGTTCTTAAGTATTTAAACTGTCATATTCATGTATATTTCGTGTGTAATGGCTTATGTTTGCAAAGTCAAGATAAAATAGCTGTTTTCAGCTTGCAAAAACATACAAAATGCTGTTTTCAAGTATGTATACTGTCATATTTATGTTTCTGAAGTGCATAATGGCTAATATTGGTGGAATCAAAATAAAATTGCTGTTTTAAGCATGCAAAAACATAAAAAACGCCGTTTTTAAGTATTTAAACTGTCATATTCATATATATTTCGTGTGTAATGGCTTATGTTTGCAAAGTCAAGATAAAATAGCTGTTTTCAGCTTGCAAAAACATACAAAACGCTATTTTCAATTATTTTAACTGTCATATTCATGTTTCTGTCGTGTATAATGGCTAATGTTGGTGAAATCAAGATAATATTGCTGTTTTAACCATGCAAAAGCATACAAAACGCCGATTTCAAGTATTTAAACTGTCATATTCATGTATAAGTCGTGTGTAATAGCTTATGTTTGCAAAATCAAGATAAAATAGCTGTTTTAAGCTTGCAAAAACATACAAAACGCTGTTTTCAAGTACTTAAACTGTCATATTCATGTATATGTCGTGTGTAATGGCTTATGTTTGCAAAATCAAAATAAAATAGCTGTTTTAAGCTTGCAAAAACATAAAAAAATTTTGTTTTCAAGTATTTAAACTGTCATATTCATGTATATGTCGTGTGTAATAGCTCATGTTTGCAAAATCAAGATAAAATAACTGTTTTCAGCTTGCAAAAATATACAAAATGCTGTTTTCAAGTATTTAAACTGACATATTCATGTTTCTGTCAAAGTATTTAAACTATCATATTCATGTTTCTGTCGTCTATAATGGCTAATGTTGATGAAATCAAGATAAAATTGCTGTTTTAAGCATGCAAAAACATACAAAACGCCGTTTTCAAATATTTAAACTGCCTTAGTCATGTATATGTCGTGTGTAATGGCTTATGTTTGCAAAATCAAGATAAAATAGCTGTTTTAAGCTTGCAAAAACATACAAAACGCTGATTTTAAGTATTTAAACTGTCATATCCATGTATATGTTGTGTGTAATAAGCCATTACACACGACATATACATGAATATGACAGTTTAAATACTTGAAAACGGCGTTTTGTATGCTTTTGCACGCTTAAAACAGCAATTTTATGTTGATTTCACCAACATTTGCCATTATACATAACAGAAACATGAATATGACGGTTTAAATACTTGAAAACAGCATTTTGTATGTTTTTGCAAGCTGGAAACAACTATTTTATCTTGATTTTGCAAACATATGTTATTACACACGACGTATACATGAATATGACAGTTTAAATACTTGAAAACGGCGTTTTGTATGCTTTTGCATGCTTAAAACAGCTATTTTATCTTGATTTCACAAATATTAGCCATTATACACGACAGAAACATGAATATGACAGTATAAATACTTAAAACCGCGTTTTGTATGCTTTTGCATGCTTAAAACAGCATTTTTATCTTGATTTCACCAACATTAGCCATTATAAACGACAGAAACATGAATATGACAGTTTAAATACTTAAAACCGCGTTTTGTATGCTTTTGCATGCTTAAAACAGCATTTTTATCTTGATTTCACCAACATTAGCCATTATAAACGACAGAAACATGAATATGACAGTTCATATACTTGAAAACAACATTTTGTATGTTTTTGCAAGCTGAATAGATCTCTTTTATCTTGACTTTGCAAACATAAGCCATTACACACGACATATACATGAATATGGCAGTTTAAATACTTGAAAACGGCGTTTTTAATGCTTTTGCATGCTTAAAACAGCAATTTTATCTTGATTTCACCAACATTAGCCATTATACACGACAGAAACCTGAATATGACAGTTTAAATACGTGAAAACAGCATTTTGTATGTTTCTGCAAGCTGAAAATAGCCATTTTATCTTGATTTTGCAAACATAAGCCATTACACACGACATATAAATGCATATGACAGTTTAGATATTTGCAAACAGCATTTTGTATGTTTTTGCAAGCTGAAAACAGCTTTTTTATCTTGATTTTGCAAACATAGCCATTACACACGACATATACATAAACTGTGTTTTGTATGCTTTTGCATGCTAAAACAGCAATTTTATCTTGATTTCACTAACATTAACCATTATACACGACAGAAACATGAATATGACAGTTTAAATACTTGAAAAAAGCATTTTGTATATTTTTGCAAGCTGAAAACAGCTATTTTATCTTGATTTTGTAAACATAAACTATTACATACGACATATACATAAATATGACAGTTTAAATACTTGAAAACGGTGTTTTGTATGCTTTTGCATGCTAAAACAGCAATTTTATCTTGATGTCACCAACATTAGCCATTATACATGACAGAAACATGAAAATGATAGTTTAAATACTTAAAAACAGCATTTTGTATGTTTTTGCAAGCTGCAAACAGCTATTTTATCTTGATTTTGCAAACATAAATGACACATGACAGAAACATGAAAATGACAATTTACATACTTGAAAACAGCATTTTGTATGTTTCTGCAAGATGAAAATAGCTATTTTATCTTGATTTTGCAAACATAAGCCATTACGCACGACATATACATGAATATGACAGTTTAAATACTTGAAAACTGCATTTTGAATGTTTTTTCAGGCTGAAAACTGCTATTTTATCTTGATTTTGCAAACATAAGCTATTACACACGACATATACATGAATATGACAGTTTAAATACTTGCAAATGGCGTTTTGTATGCTTTTGCATGCTTACAACAGCAACTTTATATTGATTTCACCAATATTAGCCATTATACATGACAGAAATTTGAATATGACAGTTTAAATACTTGAAAACAGCATTTTGGATGTTTTTGCAAGCTGAAAACAACTATTTTATCTAGATTTTTCAAACATAAGCCATTACACACGACATATACAAGAATATGACAGTTTAAATACTTGAAAACCGCGTTTTGTATGCTTTTGCATGCTAAAAACAGCTATTTTATCTTGATTTCACCAATATTAGCCATTATAAACTACAGAAACATAAATATGACAGTTTAAGTACTTGAAAACGGCGTTTTGTATGCTTTTGCATGCTTAAAACAGCAATTTTATATTGATTTCACCAACATTAGCCATTATAAACGACAGAAACATGAATATGACAGTTTAAATACTTGTAAACGGCGTTTTGTATGTTTTTGCAAGCTTAAAACAACAATATTATCTTGATTTTACAAACATAAGCCATTACACACGACATATACATGAATATGACAGTTTATTACTTAAAAAAGGCATTTTCTATGCTTTTACATGCTTAAAACAGCAATTTTATCTTGATTTCCCAACATTAGCTATTATACACAACAGAAACATGAATATGTCAGTTTAAATACTTGAAAACAGCGTTTTGTATGTTTTTGCAAGCTGTAAAGAGCTATTTTATCTTGATTTTGCAAACATAAGCCATTACACACGACATATACATGAATATGACAGTTTAAATACTTGAAAACCGCGTTTTGTATGCTTTTGCATGCTAAAAACAGCTTTTTTATCTTGATTTCACCAACATTAGCCATTATACACTACAGAAACATGAACATGACAGTTAAAGTACTTGAAAACGGCGTTTTGTATGCTTTTGCATGCTTAAAACAGCAATTTTATCTTGATTTCCCAACATTAGCCATTATACACAACAGAAACATGAATATGTCAGTTTAAATACTTGAAAACAGCGTTTTGTATGTTTTTGCAAGCTGTAAAGAGCTATTTTATCTTGATTTTGCAAACATAAGCCATTACACACGACATATACATGAATATGACAGTTTAAATACTTGAAAACGGCGTTTTGTATGCTTTTGCATACTTAAAACAGCTATTTTATATTGATTTCACCAACATTAGCCATTATACACTACAAAAACATGAATATGACAGTTTAAATACTTGAAAACGGCGTTTTGTATGCTTTTGCATGCTTAAAACAGCAATTTTATCTTGATTTCTCCAACATTAGCCATTATAAACAACAGAAACATGAATATGATAGTTTATATACTTGAAAACAGCATTTTGTAAGTTTTTGCAAGCTGAAAACAGCTATTTTATCTTAGTTTTGAAAACATAAGTCATTACACACGACATATACATTAGACAGTTTAAATACTTGATTGTATGCTTTTGCATGCTTAAAACAGCAATTTTATCTTGATTTCACCAACATTAGCCATTATGCATGACAGAAACATGAATATGACAGTTTACATACTTGAACACAGCATTTTGTATGTTTTTGCAAGCTGAAAACAACTATTTTTTCTTAATTTTGTAAACATAAGCCATTACACACGACATATACATGAATATGGCAGTTTAAATACTTGAAAACGGCGTTTTCTATGCTTTTGCATGCTTAAAAAAGCAAATTTATCTTAATTTCCCAACATTAGCATTATACACGACAGAAACATGAATATGACAGTTTAAATACTTGAAAACAGCGTTTTGTATGTTTTTGCAAGCTTAAAACAACAATTTTATCTTGATTTTACAAACATAAGCCATTACACACGACATATAAATGGATATGACAGTTTAAATACTTGAAAACGGCGTTTTGTTTGCTTTTGCATGCTTAAAACGGCAATTTTATCTTGATTTCACTAACATTAGCCATTATACACGACAGAAACATGAATATGACAGTTAAAATACTTGAAAACAAAGTTTTGTATGTTTTTGCAAGCTGTAAACAGCTATTTTATCTTGCTTTTGAAAACATTAGCCATTACACACGACACATACATGAATATGACAGTTTAAATACTTGAAAACAACGTTTTGTAAGCTTTTGCATGCATAAAACAGCAATTTGATCTTGAATTCACAAACATTAGCCATTATACACGACAGACGAATGAATATGACAGTTTAAATACATGAAAACAGCGTTTTGTATTTTCTTGCAAGCTTAAAAAAGCAATTTTCTCTTGATTTCGCCAACATTAGACATTATACACGACAGAAACATGAATATGACAGTTTAAATACTTGAAAACAGCATTTTCTATGTTTTTGAATGTTGAAAACAGCTATTTTATCTTGATTTTGCAAACATAAGCCATTACACACGACATATACATAAATATGACAGTTTAATACTTGCAAATGGCGTTTTGTATGCTTTTGCATGCTTAAAACAGCAACTTTATATTGATTTCACCAATATTAGCCATTATACATGACAGAAATTTGAATATGACAGTTTACATACTTGAAAACAGCATTTTGTATGTTTTTGCAAGCTGAAAACAATTATTTTATCTAGATTTTGCAAACATAAGCCATTACACACGACATATACAAGAATATGACAGTTTATATACTTGAAAACGGCGTTTGGTATGTTTTTGCAAGCTGTAAAGAGCTATTTTATCTTGATTTTGCAAACATAAGCCATTACACACGACATATAAATGAATATGACAGTTTAAATACTTGAAAACGGCGTTTTGTATTTTCTTGCAAGCTTAAAAAAGCAATTTTCTCTTGATTTCACTAACATTAAACATTATACACGACAGAAACATGAATATGACAGTTTAAATACTTGAAAATGGCGTCTTGTATGCTTTTGCATGCTTAAAACAGCAATTTTATCTTGATTTCACCGACATTTGCCATTATACAGGACAGAAACATGCATATGACAGTTTAAATACTTGAAAACAGCATTTTGTATGTTTTTGCAAGCTGAAAACAGCTATTTTATCTTGATTTTGTAAACATAAGCCATTACACACGACATATACATGAATATGAAAGTTTAAATACTTGATCACGGCGTTTTTTATACTTTTGCATGCTTAAAACAGCAATTTTAACATGATTTTACCAACATTAGCCATTATACATGACAGAAACATGAATATGACAGTTTACATATTTGAAAATAGCATTTTGTATGTTTTTGCAAGCTGAAAACAATAAATTTATCTTGATTTTACAAACATAAGCCATTACACACGACATATACTTGAATATGACAGTTTATTACTTCAAAACGGCATTTTCTATGCTTTTACATGCTTAAAACAGCAATTTTATCTTGATTTTCCAACATTAGCCATTATACACAACAGAAACATGAATATGTCAGTTTAAATACTTGAAAACAGCGTTTTGTATGTTTTTGCAAGCTGTAAAGAGCTATTTTATCTTGATTTTGCAAACATAAGCCATTACACACGACATATACATAAATATGACAGTTTAAATACTTGAAAACGGCGTTTTGTATGCTTTTGCATGCTTAAAACAGCAATTTTATCTTGATTTCACCAACATTAGCCATTATACATGACAGAAACATAAATATGACAGTTTAAGTACTTGAAAACAGCATTTTGTATGTTTTTGCAAGCTGAAAACAACTATGTTATCTTGATTTTGCAAACATAAGCCATTACACACAACATATACATGATTATGACAGTTTAAATACTTGAAAACGGCGTTTTGTATGCTTTTGCATGCTTAAATCCGAAATTTTATCTTGATTTCACCAACATTAGCCTATATGCACGACAGAAACATGAATATGACAGTTTAAATACTTGAAAACAGAATTTTGTATGTTTTTGCAAGCTGATTTATCTTGATTTAGCAAACATAAGCCATTACACACGCCATATACATGAATATGACAGTTTAAATACTTGAATACGGCGTTTTGTATGCTTTTGCTAGCTTAAAAAAGCTATTTTATCTTGATTTCACCAACATTAGCCATTATACACGACATATACATGAATATGACAGTTTATATACTTGAAAACGGCGTTTTGTATGCTTTTGCATGATTAAAACAGCAATTTTATCTTGATTTCACCATCATTAGCCATTATAAACGACAAAAACATGAATATGATAGTTTATATATTTGAAAACAGCATTTTGTATGTTTTTGCAGCTGAAAACAGCTATATTATCTTAATTTTGCAAACATAAGCCATTACACTCGACATGTACATATGACAGTTTAAATACTTGAACACGACGTTTTCTATGCTTTTGCATGCTTAAAACAGCAATTTTATCTTGATTTCCCAACATTAGCATTATACACGACAGAAACATGAATATGATAGTTTAAATACTTAAAAACAGCGTTTTGAATGTTTTTGCAAGCTGTATACAGCTATTTTATCTTGATTTTGCAAACATTAGCCATTACACACGACATATACATGAATATGACAGTTTAAATACTTGAAAACAGCGTTTTGTATGCTTTTGCGTGCATAAAACTGCAATTTTATCTTGAATTCACCAACATTAGCCATTATACACGACAGACGCATGAATATGACAGTTTAAATACTTGAGAACAGCGTTTTGTATTTTCTTGCAAGTTTAAAACTGTAATTTTCTCTTGATTTCACTAACATTAGACATTATACACGACAGAAACATGAATTTGACAGTTTAAATACTTGAAAACAGCATTTTGTAGGTTTTTGCAAGCTGAAAACAGCTATTTTATCTTGATTTTGCAAACATAAGCCATTACACACGACATATACATGAATATGACAGTTTAAATACTTGCAAATGGCGTTTTGTATGCTTTTGCATGCTTAAAACAGCAACTTTATATTGATTTCACCAATATTAGCCATTATACATGACAGAAATTTGAATATGACAGTTTACATACTTGAAAACAACATTTTGGATGTTTCTGCAAGCTGAAAACAACTATTTTATCTAGATTTTGCAAACATAAGCCATTACACACGACATATACAAGAATATGACAGTTTAAATACTTGAAAACCGCGTTTTGTATGCTTTTGCATGCTAAAAACAGCAATTTTATCTTGATTTCACCAATATTAGCCATTATACACTACAGAAACATGAATATGACAGTTTAAGTACTTGAAAACGGCGTTTTGTATGCTTTTGCATGCTTAAAACAGCAATTTTATATTGATTTCACCAACATTAGCCATTATAAACGACAGAAACATGAATATGACAGTTTAAATACTTGAAAACGGCGTTCTGTATGCTTTTGCATACTTAAAACAGCTATTTTATATTGATTTCACCAAAATTAGCCATTATACACGACAGAAACATAAATATGACAGTTTAAATATTAGAAAACAGCGTTTTGTATGTTTTTGCAAGCTGAAAACAACAATTTTATCTTGATTTTACAAACATAAGCCATTACACACGACATATACATGAATATGACAGTTTATTACTTAAAAACGGCATTTTCTATGCTTTTACATGCTTAAAACAGCAATTTTATCTTGATTTCTCAACATTAGCCATTATACACAACAGAAACATGAATATGTCAGTCTAAATACTTGAAAACAGCGTTTTGTATGTTTTTGCAAGCTGTAAAGAGCGATTTTATCTTGATTTTGCAAACATAAGCCATTACACACGACATAAACATGAATATGACAGTTTAAATACTTGAAAACCGCGTTTTGTATGCTTTTGCATGCTAAAAACAGCTATTTTATCTTGATTTCACCAACATTAGCCATTATACACAACAGAAACATGAATATGTCAGTCTAAATACTTGAAAACGGCGTTTTGTATGCTTTTGCATGCTTAAAACAGCAATTTTATATTGATTTCACCAACATTAGCCTTTATAAACGACAGAAACATGAATATGACAGTTTAAATACTTGAAAACGGCGTTTTGTATGCTTTTGCATACTTAAAACAGCTATTTTATATTGATTTCACCAACATTAGCCATTATACACTACAAAAACATGAATATGACAGTTTAAATACTTGAAAACGGCGTTTTGTATGCTTTTGCATGCTTAAAACTGCAATTTTATCTTTATTTCACCAACATTAGCCATTATAAACGACAGAAACATGAATATGATAGTTTATATACTTGAAAACAGCATTTTGTAAGTTTTTGCAAGCTGAAAACAGCTATTTTATCTTGAATTTGCAAACATAAGCCATTACACACGACATATACATGAATATGACAGTTTAAATACTTGAAAATGGCGTTTTGTATGCTTTTGCATGCTTAAAACAGCAATTTTATCTTGATTTCACCAACATTTGCCATTATACAGGACAAAAACATGCATATGACAGTTTAAATACTTGAAAACAGCATTTTGTATGTTTTTGCAAGCTGAAAACTGCTATTTTATCTTGATTTTGCAAACATAAACCATTACAAACGACATATACATGAATATGAATGTTTAAATACTTGATCACGGCGTTTTGTATACTTTTGCATGCTTAAAACAGCAATTTTAACATGATTTTACCAACATTAGCCATTATACATGACAGAAACATGAATATGACAGTTTACATACTTGAAAATAGCATTTTGTATGTTTTTGCAAGCTGAAAACAACAATTTTATCTTGATTTTACAAACATAAGCCATTACACACGACATATACATGAATATGACAGTTTAAATACTTGAAAACGGCGTTTTGTATGCTTTTGCATGCTTAAAACAGCAATTTTATCTTGATTTCACCAACATTAGCCATTATACATGACAGAAACATGAATATGACAGTTTAAGTACTTGAAAACAGCATTTTGTATGTTTTTGCAAGCTGAAAACAACTATTTTATCTTGATTTTGCAAACATGAGCCATTACACACGACATATACATGAATATGACAGTTAAAATACTTGGAAACGGCGTTTTGTATGCTTTTGCATGTTTAAAACAGCAATTTTATCTTGATTTCACCAACATTAGCCATTATACACGACAGAAACATGAAAATGATTATTTAAAAACTAGAAAACAACATTTTGTATGTTTCTGGAAGATGAAAATAGCTATTTTATCTTGATTTTGCAAACATAAGCCACTACACACGACATATACATGAATATGACAGTTAAAATACTTGAAAACGGCGTTTTGTATGCTTTTGCATGCTTAAAACAGTAATTTTATCTTGATTTCACCAACATTAGCCATTATACATGACAGTAACATGCATATTACAGTTTAAATACGTTAAAACAGCATTTTGTATGTTTTTGCAAGCTGAAAGCAGCTATTTTATCTTGATTTTGCAAACATAAGCCATTACACACGACATATACATAAATATGACAGTTTAAATACATGAGAACAGCATTTTGTATGTTTTTTCAGGCTGAAAACAGCTAATTTATCTTGATTTTGCAAACATAAGCCATTACACACGACATATACATGAATATGACAGTTTAAATACTTGAAAACGGTGTTTTGTATGCTTTTGCATGCTTAAAACGGCAATTTTATCTTGATTTCCCAACATTAGCCATTATACACGACAGAAACATAAATATGACAGTTTAAATACTTGAAAACAGCGTTTTGTATGTTTTTGCAAGCTGTAAACAGCTATTTTATCTTAATTTTGCAATCATAAGCCATTACACACGACATATACATAAATATGACAGTTTAAAAACTTGAAAACGTCGTTTTGTATGCATTTGCATGCTTAAAACAGCAATTTTATCTTGATTTCACCAACATTTGCCATTATACATGACAGAAACATAAATATGACAGTTTAAATACTTGAATACAGCATTTTATATGCTTTTGCAAGCTGAAAACAACTATTTTATCTTGATTTTGCAAACATAAGCAATTACACACGACATATACATGAATATGACAGTTTAAATACTTGAAAACGGCGTTTTGTATGCTTTTGCATGCTTAAAACAGCAATTTTATCTTGATTTCACCAACATTAGCCATTATACATGACAGAAACATGAAAATGACAGTTTAAGTACTTGAAAACAGCATTTTGTATGTTTTTGCAAGCTGAAAACAACTATTTTATCTTGATTTTGCAAACATAAGCCATTACACACGACATATACATGAATATGACAGTTAAAATACTTGGAAACGGCGTTTTGTATGCTTTTGCATGTTTAAAACAGCAATTTTATCTTGATTTCACCAACATTAGCCATTATACACGACAGAAACATGAAAATGATAATTTAAAAACTTGAAAACAACATTTTGTATGTTTCTGGAAGATGAAAATAGCTATTTTATCTTGATTTTGCAAACATAAGCCACTACACAGGACATATACATGAATATGACAGTTAAAATACTTGAAAACGGTGTTTTGTATGCTTTTTCATGCTTAAAAAAGCTATTTTATCTTGATTTCACCAACATTAGCCATTATAGACGACAGAAACATGAATATGACAGTTTAAATACCTAAAAACGGCGTTTTGTATGCTTTTGCATGCTTAAAACTGCAATTTTATCTTGATTTCACCAACATTAGCCATTATAAACGACAGAAACATGAATATGACAGTTTAAATACTTGAAAACAGCATTTTATATGTTTTTGCAAGCTGAAAACAGCTATATAATCTTAATTTTGCAAACATAAGCTATTACACACGACATATACATGAATATGACAGTTTAAATTCTTGAACACGGCAATTTGTATGCTTTTGCATGCTTAAAACAGCAATTTTATCTTGATTTCACCAACATTAGCCATTATACGAGACCGAAACATAAATATGACAGTTTAAATACATGAAAACAGCGTTTTATATGTTTTTGCAAGCTTAAATCAGCAATTTTATCTTGATTTCACCAACATTAGCCATTATACATGACAGAAACAAGAATATGACAGTTTAAATACTTGAAAACAGCATTTTGTATGTTTTTGCAAGCTGAAAACAGTTATTTTAACATAATTTTGCAAACATAAGCCATTACACACGACATATACATGAATATGACAGTTTAAATACTTGAAAACAGAATTTTGCAAGCTGAAAACAACTATTTTATCTTGATTTTGCAAACATAAGCCATTACACACGACATATACATGAATATGACAGTTAAAATACTTGGAAACGGCGTTTTGTATGCTTTTGCATGTTTAAAACAGCAATTTTATCTTGATTTCACCAACATTAGCCATTATACACGACAGAAACATGAAAATGATAATTTAAAAACTTGAAAACAACATTTTGTATGTTTCTGGAAGATGAAAATAGCTATTTTATCTTGATTTTGCAAACATAAGCCACTACACAGGACATATACATGAATATGACAGTTAAAATACTTGAAAACGGTGTTTTGTATGCTTTTGCATGCTTAAAAAAGCTATTTTATCTTGATTTCACCAACATTAGCCATTATAGACGACAGAAACATGAATATGACAGTTTAAATACCTAAAAACGGCGTTTTGTATGCTTTTGCATGCTTAAAACTGCAATTTTATCTTGATTTCACCAACATTAGCCATTATAAACGACAGAAACATGAATATGACAGTTTAAATACTTGAAAACAGCATTTTGTATGTTTTTGCAAGCTGAAAACAGCTATTTTATCTTAATTTTGCAAACATAAGCTATTACACACGACATATACATGAATATGACAGTTTAAATTCTTGAACACGGCAATTTGTATGCTTTTGCATGCTTAAAACAGCAATTTTATCTTGATTTCACCAACATTAGCCATTATACGAGACCGAAACATAAATATGACAGTTTAAATACATGAAAACAGCGTTTTATATGTTTTTGCAAGCTTAAATCAGCAATTTTATCTTGATTTCACCAACATTAGCCATTATACATGACAGAAACAAGAATATGACAGTTTAAATACTTGAAAACAGAATTTTGTATGTTTTTGCAAGCTGAAAACAGCTATTTTATCTTGATTTTGCAAACATAAGCTATTACACACGACATATACATGAACATGACAGTTTAAATACTTGAAAACAGCATTTTGTATATTTTTGCAAGATGAAAGCAGCTATTTTATCTTGAGTTTGCGAACATAAGCCAATACACACGACATATACATGAATGTGACAGTTTAAATAATTGAAAACGGCGTTTTGTATGCCTTTGCAAGCTGAAAACAGCTATTTTGTCATGAATTTGCAAACATAAACCATTACCCACGACATATACATGAATATGACAGTTTAAATACTTGAAAACGGCGTTTTGTATGCTTTTGCATGCTTAAAACAGCTATGTTATCTTGATTTCACCAACATTAGCCATTATACACGACAGAAACATGAATATGACAGTATAAATATTTTAAAATGGCGTCTTGTGTGCTTTTTCATGCTTAAAACAGCAATTTTATTTTGATTTCACCAACTTTAGCCATTATAAACGACAGAAACATGAATATGACAGTTTAAATACTTGAAAACAACATTTTGTAAGTTTTTTCAAGCTAAATACAGCTATTTTATCTTAATTTTGCAAACATAAGCCATTACACACGACATATACATGAATATCACAGTTTAAATACTTAAAAAGGGTGTTTAAAATTTTATCTTGATTTTGCAAACATAAGCCATTAAACACGATATATACATGAATATGACAGCATACATACTTGAAAACGGCGTTTTGTATGCTTTTGCACGCTTAAAACAGCAATTACATTAGCCATTATACACGACAGAAACATGAATATGACAGTTTACATACTTGAAAACGGCGTTTTGTATGCTTTTGCATGCTTAAAACAGCAATCTTATCTTGATATCACCAACATTAGTCACTATACACGACAAAAATATGAATATTACAGTTTAAATACTTGAAAACAGCATTTTGTTTTTGCGAGCTGAAAACAGCTATTTTGTCCTCATTTTGCAAACATGAGCCATTACACACGACATATACATGAAAATGACAGTTTAAATACTTGAAAACGGCGTTTTATATGCTTTTGCATGCTTAAAACAGCAATTTTATCTTGATTTCACCAACATTAGCCACTATACACGACAGAAACATGAATATAACAGTTTAAATACTTGAAAACAGCATTTTGTATGTTTTTGTAAGCTGAAAACAGCTATATAATCTTGATTTTGCAAACATAAGCCATTATACACGACAGGAACATGAATATGACAGTTTAACTACTTGAAAACTGCATTTTTTATCCTTCGCAAGCTGAAAAGAGAAATTTTATCTTGAGTTTGCAAACATTAGCCATTACACACGACATATACATGAATATTACAGTTTAAATACTTGAAAACGGCGTTTTGTAAGCTTTTGCATGCTTAAAACAGCAATTTTATCTTGATTTCACCAACATTAGCCATTATACAGGACAGAAACATGAATATGACAGTTTAAATACTTGAAAACAGCGTTTTGTATGTTTTTGCTTGCTGAAAACAGCTATTTTATCCTGATTTTGCAAACATGAGCCATTACACATGACATATGTTATTAAATATTTATATAAATATAGTTTTATTTAATAAATCTGACATACATCAAAAAACCTTTTATATTTTTATAAACAACCAACAACTGTTTTTTTTTGTTTTTTTCATAGCTTACATAATATTAATATATAACAATATCTGATTTGTTGTCAATCAAAATAAATATTAATAACATCCAACAATTCCCCCTTTTAATTAATATTTTTCATAATTTCCGTCTGTTATTCCAATTGATGCCAAATGTTTATCCATGACTTGCTGCGTTACATCTTTCGTTAAAATGTCAGCTGGTTGTTCTTTAGTTTCAATGTATTCCAAAAGTATGTTTCCATTTTCATATTCCTCTCGCACAAAATGATATTTTCTATTGATATGTTTTGTTCTTGAATTTTGACTAGGATTACGTATCCAATCTATAACTGCCTTGCTGTCTGTATTGACAGTTATCTGCTTTATTAATTTAGTTTCGTTTAATTCTTCTATGAAATTCTGAATCCATTTTGCTTCGCAAGCTCCTTCGCAAACTGCTAGAAGTTCAGCTTCCATCGTCGATAGAGTAACCAATTTTTGCTTTAAGCTTCTCCAGTTAATTAAAATATCGCCCATTTTTGTCATAAATCCATGAAATGATTTGCTGTCTTTCGTTGTGCACCATCCAGAATCAGTATAAATTTTATATCACAATTAGTGGAATTCATTCTTAAAGTTTTATTCTTGGTACCTTGTAAATATCTTAATAATCTTTTCACTGCACACCAATGTCCATATTTTGGATCTTTAGAAAATTGTGACAGTTTGCTAACAGAATATGCAATATCTGGCCTTGTTCCTCTTGCCAAATATAATAGTTGTCCAATTACCTCTTGATATTTTGTTTGATTAAATGTTCTATTGTCCAAATCTTCTAAATTATTCCCTATCGTTCCTGGAGTTTTGACAGGTTTGCATTCATTCATTTCAAATTTTTTAAGAATTTTATTTAGATAATTCTTTTGAGATAAATATAATTCATTTTTCTCTTCTATTATTTCTATTCCCAAAAATTTTCTCTTTTCTGTGACTTCTTTTACTTGAATTTCAATTTAAATATTTTTCATGTATTCTTCAATTGTTTCATGACTGTCTGCCACTGTCAAAATGTCATCAACGTATACGCCAATATACATATATTTTTCCTTTTCTCTTCTCATGTAGATACATAAATCAGAATTTAATCTTCTAAATCCTGCGTTTATAAGAACTTCATTAATTTTTTTATTCCAACATCTTCCTGACTGAGGGAGTCCATAAATACTCTTCTGAAGTAAAAGAACTGTATTTTTATCTTCATTGTAGCCTGGTGGTTGTTCCATATATACTTGTTCTTTTAAATTTGCATTTAGATATGCAGATTTAACATCGTAGAATCTTCTGACGGATTTTTTAATGACTGACAGTGCCAGTAATGCTTTTACAGATTCCCATTTTATTACTGGACTATAAGATTCATCATAATCTATTCCTATTTGTTGTCCTGCTCCAACCGCTACTAATCGAGCCTTGTAACTTTTAATATTATTAATTTGGTCGTATTTAATTTTGTAAACCCATCGACTTCTAATAACTCTTTTATTATTTGGCCTTTCAACCTTCTTCCATACTTTATATTGATTCATAGATTCCATTTCTTCATTCATTGCAATTATCCATTTATCCGAATTCTTTGAATTTACAGCTTCTTCAAATGATCTTGGTTCATTTGCTTTTTCTTCAGTGTGCTTTTTATTTCTTTCATACTCTTCCGATTTATTTTTTTGATATGTTTCTTGATTTACTTTTTCTAAAAATATTTCATCTTCATTATTATTTTGTTTACTGTTTTTTGTGAAATTACATTTTATTTGTGTTTTATTTTCTAATATTATTAAACCTGGAGTTGTTTCTTCAAATTTTACGTGAATTTTTTCATGAATTCTCTCTTCTTTAGGATCATAAATTCTGTATGCTTTTCTTTCTTGCGAATAACCAACAAAAATTCCTTCTTTTGCTTTTGGTTCTAATTTTAATCTTTTTGGATTTTCGTCTTTATAGTAGCATAGACATCCGTATATTTTTAAGTGTTTGACCGATGGTTTTATATCTTTTCCTCTCCAAAGTTCGTATGGTGTTTTAAATTCTCTACTTTTTGTGGGAGTTCTGTTATGCAGATAAACAGCAGTTGCCATTGCTTCTCCCCAGAATTGTAAAGGTAAATTACCATCTGCTAATAAACTTCTTGTTACATTTAATAGAGTTCTTATTGCTCTTTCAACTACGCTCTGCTACCAATTGTTATTAAATATTTATATCTTCTTCTGTACGAAAACATTCTTCTTTCTTGTTTTCCTGTTGTCTTTTTCTTAGTTTAATACTAAACATATTTTTTGAAAATTTACCTTTGCAAATCATCTGATCATATTTATCATAGATGAATGCTCCTTCTTTATTTAATAAAACAGTATTACCTTCATTAACCAAATTTGGTATTGACAGTAGATTATCTCGAAGTTTTGGTACATAGAGAACATTTTGTATTCGGACATTGTTTATTTCTTCATTCTCATTTTGTACAGAAGCTCTGATAATTCCTCTTGATACAGCTTTTATCTCTCTTCCTTCTTCAGCAACCTTAATTTCTTTTTCTTCTGGATAACTGTCTTCTAACCATTCTTCTGTGGACGTCATATGTGATGTACATGCGGAGTCCAAATACCATTTTTGTTTATTTGTGGTCTGATTTTCTTCATTTATTGTTAATGCAAATTCTTCCGATGTGTTTTCTTCAACTATATTTGCTTGTTCTCTTGGTGTCCATTTCTTTTTATCATTCTTGTCGTACTTTTTATATTTATTTTGATCATTAGTATTATTCTTAAGAAACCAGCAATTCTTTCTAATATGACCTGGCTTTTTGCAATGATAACAAACTTTTGCCTTTTCATTCATTCTGCAAATGGTTTTAAATGCATTCGTATTTGTCGTTTTTTCTTCTTTTAATTTCTTTTCATAGGTAAGTAACGAATGTCTTAAATCATTGAAGCTAATATTTTTATTAAGCAATAATGGAGTTATTATTCCTTTATATTGTTGAAGTAGACCCTCCGTAATAAATCTTATAAATTCTCTTTCAGTTATAATTTTTCCTAGAATTATAATCTGACTTTGTAAACCTTGTGCTCTTGTAATGTATTCATCAATAGTTTCATTTTGTTTCATTTTGATTCGTGCTAATTCTAATATGAAGTCTATTGCTTTTTCTTCTGTTGGACCTTCGAATCGTTCTTTTATTTTATTCCATAATTCTTTAGCATTCTTTATTCCTCTGTATACTACAGCTTGTTCTGGAGACATATTGAGGATAATGTAACTGTAAGCTTCTTTGTTCTTTTTTGACCATTCTTTATATTTTTTAAGTCCTGATGTACTATCTGTTTCAATTGGTTCTTCAGCATCAATAACTTCTTCTATTAATCCTTTGGAGTCCAAGAAAGCTTCCATCTTGATGCTCCATATTCCGTAATTCGACGAATTTAACTGTTCTATTTTCGACGTTAAATTATCCATCGCTCTGCTACCAATTGTTATTAAATATTTATATAAATATAGTTTTATTTAATAAATCTGACATACATCAAAAAACCTTTTATATTTTTATAAACAACCAACAACTGTTTTTTTGTTTTTTTCATAGCTTACATAATATTAATATATAACAATATCTGATTTGTTGTCAATCAAAATAAATTAATGTTTAAAATATTAATAACATCCAACAACATATACATAAAAATGACAGTTTAAATACTTGAAAACGGCGTTTTGTATGCTTTTGCATGCTTAAAACAGCAATTTTATCTTGATTTCACCAACATTAGCCACTATACACGACAGAAACATGAATATAACAGTTTAAATACTTGAAAACAGCGTTTTGTATGTTTTTGCTAGCTGAAAACAGCTATTTTATCCTGATTTTGCAAACATGAGCCATTACACATGACATATACATAAAAATGACAGTTTAAATACTTGAAAACGGCGTTTTGTATGCTTTTGCTTGCTTAAAACAGCAATTTTATCTTTATTTCACCAACTTTAGCCATTATACACGACAGAAACATGAATATGACAGTTTAAATACTTGAAAACGGCGTTTTGTATGATTTTGCATGTTTAAAACAGCAATTTTATCTTGATTTCCCCACATTAGCCATTATACACGACAGAAACATAAATATGACAGTTTAAATACTTGAAAACAGCGTTTTGTATGTTTTTGCAAGCTGAAAACAACAATTTTATCTTGATTTTACAAACATAAGCCATTACACACGACATATACATGAATATGACAGTTTATTACTTGAAAACGGCCTTTTCTATGCTTTTACATGCTTAAAACAGCAATTTTATCTTGATTTCCCAACATTAGCCATTATATACAACAGAAACATGAATATGTCAGTTTAAATACTTGAAAATAGCGTTTTGTATGTTTTTGCAAGCTGTAAAGAGCTATTTTATCTTGATTTTGCAAACATTAGCCAATACACACGAAATATACATGAATATGACAGTTTAAATACTTAAAAACGGTGTTTTGTATGCTTTTGCATGCTAAAAACAGTAATTTTATCATGATTTCACCAACATTAGCCTTTATACACGACAGAAACATGAATATGATAGTTTAAATACTTGAAAACAGCATTTTTTATGTTTTTGCAAGCTTAATACAGCTATTTTATCTTGATTTTGCAAACATAAGCCATTACACACGACATATACATGATTATGACAGTTTCAATACTTGAAAACGGCGTTTTGTATGCTTTTGCATGCTTAAATCCGAAATTTTATCTTTATTTCACCAACATTAGCCTTTATGCACGACAGAAACATGAATATGACAGTATAAATATTTGAAAACAGAATTTTGTATGTTTTTGCAAGCTGATTTATCTTGAATTTGCAAACAAAAGCCATTACACACGACATATACATGAATATGACAGTTTAAATACTTGAAAACGGCGTTTTGTATGCTTTTGCATGCTTAAAAAAGCTATTTTATCTTGATTTCACCAACATTAGCCATTATACACGACAGAAACAAGAAAATGATAATTTAAAAACTTTAAAACAACATTTCGTTTGTTTCTGGAAGATGAAAATGGCTATTTTATCTTGATTTTGCAAACATAAGCCACTACACACGACATATACATGAATATGACAGTTTAAATACTTGAAAACGGCGTTTTGTATGTTTTTGCATGCTTAAAACAGTAATTTCATCTTGATTTCACAAACTTTAGCCATTATAAACGACAGAAACATGAATATGACAGATTAATTACTTGAAAACAGCATTTTGTATGTTTTTGCAAGCTGAAAACAGCTATTTTATCTTAATTTTGCAAACATAAGCCATTACACACGACATATACATTAATATGACAGTTAAAATACTTGGAAACGGCGTTTTATATGCTATTGCATGCTTAAAACAGCAATTTTAACTTGATTTCACCAACATTAGCCATTATACATGACAGTAACATACATATTACAGTTTAAATACTTTAAAACAGCATTTTGTATGTTTTTGCTAGCTGAAAGCAGCTATTTTATCTTAATTTTGCAAACATAAGCCATTACACACGACATATACATGAATATGACAGTTTAAATACATGAGAACAGCATTTTGCATGTTTTTTCAGGCTGAAAACAGCTAATTTATCTTGATTTTGCAAACATAAGCCATTACACACGACATATACATGAATATGACAGTTTAAAAACTTGAAAACAGCATTTTGTATGTTTTTGCAAGCTGAAAACAGCTATTTTATCTTAATTTTGCTAACATAAGCCATTACACATGACATATACATGAATATGACAGTTTAAATACTTGAAAACGGTGTTTTATATGCTTTTGCATGCTTATAAAAGCTATTTTATTTTGATTTTGCAAAAACATAGGCCATTACACACGACATATACATGAATATGACAGTTTAAATACTTGAAAACGGCGTTTTGTATGTTTTACAAGCTGTATACAGCTAATTGATCTTGATTTTGCAAACATTATCCATTACACACGTCATATACATGAATATGACAGTTTAAATACTTGAAAATAGAACTTTGTATGTTTTTGCAAGCTGAAAACAGCTATTTTATTTTGATTTTGCAAACATAAGCTATTACACACGACATATACATAAACATGACAGTTTATATACTTGAAAACAGCATTTTGTATATTTTTGCAAGCTGAAAACAGCTATTTTTTCTTGATTTTGCAAACATAAGCCACTACCCGCGACATATACATGAATATGACAGTATAAATACTTAAAAACAGCATTTTGTATGTTTTTGCAAGCTGAAAACAGCAATTTTATCTTAATTTTGCAAACATAAGCCATTACACACAACATATACATGAATATGACAGTTTAAATACTTGAAAACGGTGTTTTGTATGCTTTTGCATGCTTAAAACTGCAATTTTATCTTGATTCCACTAACATTAGCCATTATACACGACAGAAATATGAAAATGACAGTTTAAATACTTGAAAACAGCATTTTGTATATTTTTGCTAACAGAAAACAGCTATTTTATCTTGAGTTTGCGAACATAAGCCATTACACACGACATATACATGAATGTGACAGTTTAAATAATTGAAAACGGCGTTTTGTATGCTTTTGCATGCTTAAAACAGCTATTTTATCTTGATTTCACCAACATTAGCCATTATACACGACAAAAACATGAATATGACAGTATAAATATTTAAAAACGGCGTCTTGTATGCTTTTGCATGCTTAAAACTGCAATTTTATCTTGATTTCACCAACTTTAGCCATTATAAACGACAGAAACATGAATATGACAGTTTAAATACTTAAAAAGGGTGTTTAAAATTTTATCTTGATTTTGCAAACATAAGCCATTACACACGACATATACATGAATATGACAGTTTACATACTTGAAAACGGCGTTTTGTATGCTTTTGCATGCTTAAAACAGCAATTTTTTCTTGATTTCACTAACATTAGCCATTATACACGACAGAAACATAAATATTACAGTTTAAATACTTGAAAACAGCATTTTGTATGTTTTTGCAAGCTGAAAACAGCTATGTTGTCCTGATTTTGCAAACATGAGCCATTACACACGACATATACATGAAAATGACAGTTTAAATACTTGAAAACGGCGTTTTGTATGCTTTTGCATGCTTAAAACAGCAATTTTATCTTGATTTCACCAACATTAGCCATGATACAGGACAAAAACAATAATATGTGAGTAAAATACTTGAAAACAGCATTTTGTATGTTTTGCAAGCTGAAAACAGCTATTTGATCTTGATTTTGCAAACATAAGTCATTACACACGACGTATACATGAATATGACAGTTTAAATACTTTAAAACGGCGTTTTGTATGCTTTTGCATGCTTAAAACAGCTATTTTATCTTGATTTCACCAACATTAGCCATTATACACGACAGAAACATGAATATGACAGTATAAATATTTAAAAACGGCGTCTTGTATGCTTTTGCATGCTTAAAACAGCAATTTTATCTTGATTTCACCAACTTTAGCCATTATAAACGACAGAAACATGAATATGACAGTTTAAATACTTGAAAACAGCATTTTGTAAGTTTTTTCAAGCTGAAAACAGCTATTTTATCTTAATTTTGCAAACATAAGCCATTACGCACGACATATACATGAATATGACAGTTTACATACTTGAAAACGGCGTTTTGTATGCTTTTGCATGCTTAAAACAGCAATTTTTTCTTGATTTCACTAACATTAGCCATTATACACGTCAGAAACATGAATATGACAGTTTACATATTTGAAAACGGCGTTTTGTATGCTTTTGCATGCTTAAAACAGCAATTTTATCTTGATATCACCAACATTAGTCACTATACACGACAGAAACATGAATATTACAGTTTAAATACTTGAAAACAGCATTTTGTATGTTTTTGCAAGCTGAAAACAGCTATTTTGTCCTGATTTTGCAAACATGAGCCATTACACACGACATATACATGAAAATGACAGTTTAAATACTTGAAAACGGCGTTTTGTATGCTTTTGCATGCTTAAAACTGCAATTTTATCTTGATTTCACCAACATTAGCCATGATACAGGACAAAAACAATAATATGTGAGTAAAATACTTGAAAACAGAATTTTGTATGTTTTGTAAGCTGAAAACAGCTATTTTATCTTGATTTTGCAAACATAAGCCATTACACACGACGTATACATGAATATGACAGTTTATATACTTAAAAACAGCGTTTTGTATATTTTTGCAAGCTAAAAACAGCTATTTTATCTTGATATTGCGAACATAAGCCATGACACACGACATATGCATGAATATGACAGCTTAAATACTTTAAAACAGCATTTTGTATGTTTTGCAAGTTGAAAACAACAATTTTTTTTTTCTTGATTTCACCAACATTAGCCACTATACACGACAGAAACATGAATATGACAGTTTAAATACTTGAAAACGGTGTTTTGTATTCTTTTGCATGCTTAAAACAGCAGTTTTATCTTGATTTCACCAACATTAGCCACTATACACGACAGAAATATGATTATAACAGTTTAAATATTTAAAAACAGTCTTTTGTATGTTTTTTCTAGCTGAAAACAGCTATTTTATCTTGATTTTCAAACATAAGCCATTACATACGACATATACATGAAAATGACAGTTTAAATACTTGAAAACTGCGTTTTGTATGCTTTTGCATTTTTAAAACAGAAATTTTATCTTTATTTCACCAACATTAGCCATTATAAACGACCGAAACATGAATATGACAGTTTAAATACATGAAAACAGCATTTTGTATGTTTTTGCAAGCTGAAAACAGCTATTTTATCATAATTTTGCAAACATAAGCCATTACACACGGCATATACATATGACAGTTTAAATACTTGAACACTGCGTTTTGTATGCTTTTGCATGATTAAAACAGCAATTTTATCTTGATTTCACCAACATTAGCCATTATACACGACAGAAACATGAATATGTCAGTTTAAATACTTGAAAACAGCGTTTTGTATGTTTTTGCAAGCTGAAAACAGCTATTTTATTTTGATTTTGCAAACATAAACCATTACACACGACATATACATGAATATGAAAGTTTAAATACTTGACCACGGCGTTTTGTATACTTTTGCATGCTTAAAAAAGCAATTTTATCATGATTTTACCAACATTAGCCATTATACATGACAGAAACATTAATATGACAGTTTACATACTTGAAAATAGCATTTTGTATGTTTTTGCAAGCTGAAAACAACAATTTTATCTTGATTTTACAAACATAAGCCATTACACACGACATATACATGAATATGATAGTTTATTACTTGAAAACGGCCTTTTTATGCTTTTACATGCTTAAAACAGCAATTTTATCTTGATTTCCCAACATTAGCCATTATACACAACAGAAACATGAATATGTCAGTTTAAATACTTGAAAACAGCGTTTTTTATGTTTTTGCAAGCTGTAAAGAGCTATTTTATCTTGATTTTGCAAACATTAGCCAATACACGCGACATATACATAAATATGACAGTTTAAATACTTAAAAACGGTGTTTTGTATGCTTTTGCATGCTTAAAACAGTAATTTTATCATGATTTCACCAACATTAGCCTTTATACACGACAGAAACATGAATATGATAGTTTAAATACTTGAAAACAGCATTTTGTATGTTTTTGCAAGCTTAATACAGCTATTTTATCTTGATTTTGCAAACATAAGCCATTACACACGACATATACATGATTATGACAGTTTCAATACTTGAAAACGGCGTTTTGTATGCTTTTGCATGCTTAAATCCGAAATTTTATCTTTATTTCACCAACATTAGCCTTTATGCACGACAGAAACATGAATATGACAGTATAAATATTTGAAAACAGAATTTTGTATGTTTTTGCAAGCTGATTTATCTTGAATTTGCAAACAAAAGCCATTACACACGACATATACATGAATATGACAGTTTAAATACTTGAAAACGGCGTTTTGTATGCTTTTGCATGCTTAAAAAAGCTATTTTATCTTGATTTCACCAACATTAGCCATTATACACGACAGAAACAAGAAAATGATAATTTAAAAACTTTAAAACAACATTTCGTTTGTTTCTGGAAGATGAAAATGGCTATTTTATCTTGATTTTGCAAACATAAGCCACTACACACGACATATACATGAATATGACAGTTTAAATACTTGAAAACGGCGTTTTGTATGTTTTTGCATGCTTAAAACAGTAATTTCATCTTGATTTCACAAACTTTAGCCATTATAAACGACAGAAACATGAATATGACAGATTAATTACTTGAAAACAGCATTTTGTATGTTTTTGCAAGCTGAAAACAGCTATTTTATCTTAATTTTGCAAACATAAGCCATTACACACGACATATACATTAATATGACAGTTAAAATACTTGGAAACGGCGTTTTATATGCTATTGCATGCTTAAAACAGCAATTTTAACTTGATTTCACCAACATTAGCCATTATACATGACAGTAACATACATATTACAGTTTAAATACTTTAAAACAGCATTTTGTATGTTTTTGCTAGCTGAAAGCAGCTATTTTATCTTAATTTTGCAAACATAAGCCATTACACACGACATATACATGAATATGACAGTTTAAATACATGAGAACAGCATTTTGCATGTTTTTTCAGGCTGAAAACAGCTAATTTATCTTGATTTTGCAAACATAAGCCATTACAAACGACATATACATGAATATGACAGTTTAAAAACTTGAAAACAGCATTTTGTATGTTTTTGCAAGCTGAAAACAGCTATTTTATCTTAATTTTGCTAACATAAGCCATTACACATGACATATACATGAATATGACAGTTTAAATACTTGAAAACGGTGTTTTATATGCTTTTGCATGCTTATAAAAGCTATTTTATTTTGATTTTGCAAAAACATAGGCCATTACACACGACATATACATGAATATGACAGTTTAAATACTTGAAAACGGCGTTTTGTATGTTTTACAAGCTGTATACAGCTAATTGATCTTGATTTTGCAAACATTATCCATTACACACGTCATATACATGAATATGACAGTTTAAATACTTGAAAATAGAACTTTGTATGTTTTTGCAAGCTGAAAACAGCTATTTTATTTTGATTTTGCAAACATAAGCTATTACACACGACATATACATAAACATGACAGTTTATATACTTGAAAACAGCATTTTGTATATTTTTGCAAGCTGAAAACAGCTATTTTTTCTTGATTTTGCAAACATAAGCCACTACCCGCGACATATACATGAATATGACAGTATAAATACTTAAAAACAGCATTTTGTATGTTTTTGCAAGCTGAAAACAGCAATTTTATCTTAATTTTGCAAACATAAGCCATTACACACAACATATACATGAATATGACAGTTTAAATACTTGAAAACGGTGTTTTGTATGCTTTTGCATGCTTAAAACTGCAATTTTATCTTGATTCCACTAACATTAGCCATTATACACGACAGAAATATGAAAATGACAGTTTAAATACTTGAAAACAGCATTTTGTATATTTTTGCTAACAGAAAACAGCTATTTTATCTTGAGTTTGCGAACATAAGCCATTACACACGACATATACATGAATGTGACAGTTTAAATAATTGAAAACGGCGTTTTGTATGCTTTTGCATGCTTAAAACAGCTATTTTATCTTCATTTCACCAACATTAGCCATTATACACGACAGAAACATGAATATGACAGTATAAATATTTAAAAACGGCGTCTTGTATGCTTTTGCATGCTTAAAACTGCAATTTTATCTTGATTTCACCAACTTTAGCCATTATAAACGACAGAAACATGAATATGACAGTTTAAATACTTGAAAACAACATTTTGTAAGTTTTTTCAAGCTGAAAACAGCTATTTTATCTTAATTTTGCAAACATAAGCCATTACACACGACATATACATGAATATGACAGTCTAAATACTTAAAAAGGGTGTTTAAAATTTTATCTTGATTTTGCAAACATAAGCCATTACACACGACATATACATGAATATGACAGTTTACATACTTGAAAACGGCGTTTTGTATGCTTTTGCATGCTTAAAACAGCAATTTTTTCTTGATTTCACTAACATTAGCCATTATACACGACAGAAACATAAATATTACAGTTTAAATACTTGAAAACAGCATTTTGTATGTTTTTGCAAGCTGAAAACAGCTATGTTGTCCTGATTTTGCAAACATGAGCCATTACACACGACATATACATGAAAATGACAGTTTAAATACTTGAAAACGGCGTTTTGTATGCTTTTGCATGCTTAAAACAGCAATTTTATCTTGATTTCACCAACATTAGCCATGATACAGGACAAAAACAATAATATGTGAGTAAAATACTTGAAAACAGCATTTTGTATGTTTTGCAAGCTGAAAACAGCTATTTGATCTTGATTTTGCAAACATAAGTCATTACACACGACGTATACATGAATATGACAGTTTAAATACTTTAAAACGGCGTTTTGTATGCTTTTGCATGCTTAAAACAGCTATTTTATCTTGATTTCACCAACATTAGCCATTATACACGACAGAAACATGAATATGACAGTATAAATATTTAAAAACGGCGTCTTGTATGCTTTTGCATGCTTAAAACAGCAATTTTATCTTGATTTCACCAACTTTAGCCATTATAAACGACAGAAACATGAATATGACAGTTTATATACTTGAAAACAGCATTTTGTAAGTTTTTTCAAGCTGAAAACAGCTATTTTATCTTAATTTTGCAAACATAAGCCATTACACACGACATATACATGAATATGACAGTTTACATACTTGAAAACGGCGTTTTGTATGCTTTTGCATGCTTAAAACAGCAATTTTTTCTTGATTTCACTAACATTAGCCATTATACACGTCAGAAACATGAATATGACAGTTTACATATTTAAAAACGGCGTTTTTTATGCTTTTGCATGCTTAAAACAGCAATTTTATCTTGATATCACCAACATTAGTCACTATACACGACAGAAACATGAATATTACAGTTTAAATACTTGAAAACAGCATTTTGTATGTTTTTGCAAGCTGAAAACAGCTATTTTGTCCTGATTTTGCAAACATGAGCCATTACACACGACATATACATGAAAATGACAGTTTAAATACTTGAAAACGGCGTTTTGTATGCTTTTGCATGCTTAAAACTGCAATTTTATCTTGATTTCACCAACATTAGCCATGATACAGGACAAAAACAATAATATGTGAGTAAAATACTTGAAAACAGAATTTTGTATGTTTTGCAAGCTGAAAACAGCTATTTTATCTTGATTTTGCAAACATAAGCCATTACACACGACGTATACATGAATATGACAGTTTATATACTTAAAAACAGCGTTTTGTATATTTTTGCAAGCTAAAAACAGCTATTTTATCTTGATATTGCGAACATAAGCCATGACACACGACATATGCATGAATATGACAGCTTAAATACTTTAAAACAGCATTTTGTATGTTTTGCAAGTTGAAAACAACAATTTTTTTTTCTTGATTTCACCAACATTAGCCATTATACACGACAGAAACATGAATATGACAGTTTAAATACTTGAAAACGGTGTTTTGTATTCTTTTGCATGCTTAAAACAGCAGTTTTATCTTGATTTCACCAACATTAGCCACTATACACGACAGAAATATGATTATAACAGTTTAAATATTTAAAAACAGTCTTTTGTATGTTTTTTCTAGCTGAAAACAGCTATTTTATCTTGATTTTCAAACATAAGCCATTACATACGACATATACATGAAAATGACAGTTTAAATACTTGAAAACTGCGTTTTGTATGCTTTTGCATGCTTAAAACAGAAATTTTATCTTTATTTCACCAACATTAGCCATTATAAACGACCGAAACATGAATATGACAGTTTAAATACTTGAAAACAGCATTTTGTATGTTTTTGCAAGCTGAAAACAGCTATTTTATCATAATTTTGCAAACATAAGCCATTACACACGGCATATACATATGACAGTTTAAATACTTGAACACGGCGTTTTGTATGCTTTTGCATGATTAAAACAGCAATTTTATCTTGATTTCACCAACATTAGCCATTATACACGACAGAAACATGAATATGTCAGTTTAAATACTTGAAAACAGCGTTTTGTATGTTTTTGCAAGCTGAAAACAGCTATTTTATTTTGATTTTGCAAACATAAACCATTACACACGACATATACATGAATATGAAAGTTTAAATACTTGACCACGGCGTTTTGTATACTTTTGCATGCTTAAAAAAGCAATTTTATCATGATTTTACCAACATTAGCCATTATACATGACAGAAACATGAATATGACAGTTTACATACTTGAAAATAGCATTTTGTATGTTTTTGCAAGCTGAAAACAACAATTTTATCTTGATTTTACAAACATAAGCCATTACACACGACATATACATGAATATGACAGTTTATTACTTGAAAACGGCCTTTTTATGCTTTTACATGCTTAAAACAGCAATTTTATCTTGATTTCCCAACATTAGCCATTATACACAACAGAAACATGAATATGTCAGTTTAAATACTTGAAAACAGCGTTTTTTATGTTTTTGCAAGCTGTAAAGAGCTATTTTATCTTGATTTTGCAAACATTAGCTAATACACGCGACATATACATGAATATGACAGTTTAAATACTTAAAAACGGTGTTTTGTATGCTTTTGCATGCTTAAAACAGTAATTTTATCATGATTTCACCAATATTAGCCTTTATACACGACAGAAACATGAATATGACAGTTTAAATACTTGAAAACAGAATTTTGTATGTTTTTGCAGGCTTAATATAGCTATTTTATCTTGATTTTGCAAACATAAGCCATTACACATGACATATACATGATTATGACAGTTCAAATACTTGAAAACGGCGTTTTGTATGCTTTTGCATGCTTAAATCCGAAATTTTATGTTGATTTCACCAACATTAGCCTTTATGCACGACAGAAACATGAATATGACAGTTTAAATACTTGAAAACAGAATTTTGTATGTTTTTGCAAGCTGATTTATCTTGATTTTGCAAACATAAGCCACTACACACGACATATACATGAATATGACAGTTTAAATACTTGAAAACGGCGTTTTGTATGCTTCTGCATGCTTAAAACAGTAATTTTATCTTGATTTCACTAACATTAGCCATTATAAACGACAGAAACATGAATATGACAGATTAAATACTTGAAAACAGCAGAAAACAGCTATTTTATCTTAATTTTGCAAACATAAGCCATTACACACGGCATATATATATGACAGTTTTAAATACTTGAACACGGCGTTTTGTATGCTTTTGCATGCTTAAAACTGCAATTTTATCTTGATTCCACTAACATTAGCCATTATACACGACAGAAACATGATTATTTTAAAGTTTAAATACTTGAAAACAGCATTTTGTATGTTTTTCAAGTTGAAAACAACTATTTTATCTTGATTTCACCAACATTAGCCATTATACACGACAGAAACATGAATATGACAGTTTAAATACTTGAAAACGGCGTTTTGTATTCTTTTGCATGCTTAAAACAGCAGTTTTATCTTGATTTAACCAACATTAGCCACTATACACGACAGAAACATGAATATGACAGTTTGAATACTAGAAAACAGCATTTTGTATGTTTTTGCAAGCTGATAACAGCTATTTTATCTATATTATGCAAACATAAGCCATTTTATCTTGATTTCACCAACATTAGCCAATATACACGACAGAAATATGATTATGACAGATTAAATTCTTAAAAACAGTCTTTTGTATGTTTTTTCAAGCTGAAACCAGCCATTTTATCTTGATTTTCAAACATAAGCCATTACACACGACATATACATGAAAATGACAGTTTAAATACTTGAAAACGGCGTTTTGTATGCTTTTGCATGCTTAAAACAGCAATTTTATCTTTATTTCACCAACATTAGCCATTATAAACGACCGAAACATGAATATGACAGTTTAAATACTTGAAAACAGCATTTTGTAAGTTTTTGCAAGCTGAAAACAGCTATTTTATCATAATTTTGCAAACATAAGCCATTACACACGGCATATACATATGACAGTTTAAATACTTGAACACGGCGTTCTGTATGCTTTTGCATGCTTAAAACAGCAATTTTATCTTGATATTACCAACATTAGCCATTATACATGACAGAAACATGAATATTACAGTTTAAATACTTGAAAACGGCATTTTGTAAGCTTTTGCATGCTTAAAACAGCAATTTTATCTTTATTTCACCAACTTTAGCCATTATAAACGACCGAAACATGAATATGACAGTTTGAATACTGGAAAACATCATTCTGTATGTTTTTGCAAGCTAAAAAGAGCTATTTTATCTTGATTTTGCAAACATAATCCATTACATACGATATGTACAAGAACATGATAATTTAAATACTTGAAAACGGCGTTTTGTATGCTTTTGCATGTTTAAAACTGCAATTTTATCTTGATTTCACCAACATTAGCCACTATACACGACAGAAACATGAATATAACAATTTACATACTTGAAAACAGCATTTTGTATGTTCTTGTAAGCTGAAAACAGCTATATAATCTTGATTTTGCAAACATAAGCCATTTTATCTTGATTTTACCAACATTAGCCATTATACACGACAGAAACATGAATATGACAGTTAAAATACTTGAAAACAGCATTTTGTATGGTTTTGCAAGCTGAAAACAGCTATTTTATTCTGATTTTGCAAACATGAGCCATTACACACGACATATACATGAAAATGACAGTTTAAATACTT
>CAWWDY010001608.1:0-45167 GCA_963942605.1 Poecilus cupreus | reverse complement strand
CCCCGTTTCACACGAAAGAAACATGAATTTGTCAGTTTGAATAGTTCAAAACAGCGTTTTTCTATGTTTTTTCATGTTTAAAACAGCAATTTTATCGTCATTTCTCATAAATCGCCGTTTCACACGAAAGAAACATGAATTTGTCAGTTTGAATAGTTGAAAACAGCGTTTTTCTATGTTTTTGCAAGTTTAAAACAGCAATTTTATCGTCATTTCTCATAAATCGCCGTTTCACACGAAAGAAACATGAATTTGTCAGTTTGAATAGTTCAAAACAGCGTTTTTCTATGTTTTTTCATGTTTAAAACAGCAATTTTATCGTCATTTCTCATAAATCGCCGTTTCACACGAAAGAAACATGAATTTGTCAGTTTGAATAGTTGAAAACAGCGTTTTTCTATGTTTTTGCAAGTTTAAAACAGCAATTTTATCGTCATTTCTCATAAATCGCCGTTTCACACGAAAGAAACATGAATTTGTCAGTTTGAATAGTTCAAAACAGCGTTTTTCTATGTTTTTGCAAGTTTAAACCAGCAATTTTTTCGTCATTTCTCATAAAACGCCGTTTCACACGAAAGAAACATGAATTTGTCAGTTTGAATAGTTCAAAACAGCGTTTTTTCTATGTTTTTTCATGTTTAAAACAGCAATTTTATCGTCATTTCTCATAAATCGCCGTTTCACATGAAAGAAACATGAATTTATCAGTTTGAATAGTTCAAAACAGCGTTTTTCTATGTTTTTGCAAGTTTAAAGCAGCAGTTTTATCGTGATTTCACAAAAATCCACCGTTTCGAACGAAAGAAACCTGAATTTATCAGTTTGAATAGTTAAAAACAGCGTTTTTCTATGTTTTTGCAAGTTTAAAACAGCAATTTTATCGTCATTTCTCATAAATCGCCGTTTCACACGAAAGAAACATGAATTTATCAGTTTGAATAGTTAAAAACAGCGTTTTTCTATGTTTTTGCAAGTTTAAAACAGCAATTTTATCGTCATTTCTCATAAATCGCCGTTTCACACGAAAGAAACATGAATTTGTCAGTTTGAAAGTTCAAAACAGCGTTTTTCTATGTTTTTGCAAGTTTAAAACAGCAATTTTATCGTCATTTCTCATAAATCGACGTTTCACACGAAAGAAACATGAATTTGTCAGTTTGAATAGTTCAAAACAGCGTTTTTCTATGTTTTTTCATGTTTAAAACAGCAATTTTATCGTTATTTCTCATAAATCGCCGTTTCACACGAAAGAAACATGAATTTGTCAGTTTGAATAGTTGAAAACAGCGTTTTTCTATGTTTTTGCAAGTTTAAAACAGCAATTTTATCGTCATTTCTCATAAATCGCCGTTTCACACGAAAGAAACATGAATTTGTCAGTTTGAATAGTTCAAAACAGTGTTTTTCTATGTTTTTTCATGTTTAAAACAGCAATTTTATCGTCATTTTTCATAAATCGCCGTTTCACACGAAAGAAACATGAATTTGTCAGTTTGAATAGTTGAAAACAGCGTTTTTCTATGTTTTTGCAAGTTTAAAACAGCAATTTTATCGTCATTTCTCATAAATCGCCGTTTCACACGTAAGAAACATGAATTTGTCATTTTGAATAGTTCAAAACAGCGTTTTTCTATGTTTTTGCAAGTTTAAAACAGCAATTTTATCGTCATTTCTCATAAATCGCCGTTTCACACGAAAGAAACATGAATTTATCAGTTTGAATAGTTAAAAACAGCGTTTTTCTATGTTTTTGTAAGTTTAAAACAGCAATTTTATCGTCATTTCTCATAAATCGCCGTTTCACACTAAAGAAACATGAATTTGTCAGTTTGAATAGTTCAAAACAGCGTTTTTCTATGTTTTTGCAAGTTTAAAACAGCAATTTTATCGTCATTTCTCATAAATCGCCGTTTCACACGAAAGAAACATGAATTTGTCAGTTTGAATAGTTCAAAACAGCGTTTTTCTATGTTTTTTATGTTTAAAACAGCAATTTTATCGTCATTTCTCATAAATCGCCGTTTCACACGAAAGAAACATGAATTTGTCAGTTTGAATAGTTGAAAACAGCGTTTTTCTATGTTTTTGCAAGTTTAAAACAGCAATTTTATCGTCATTTCTCATAAATCGCCGTTTCACACGAAAGAAACATGAATTTGTCAGTTTGAATAGTTCAAAACAGCGTTTTTCTATGTTTTTTCATGTTTAAAACAGCAATTTTATCGTCATTTCTCATAAATCGCCGTTTCACACGAAAGAAACATGAATTTATCAGTTTGAATAGTTCAAAACAGCGTTTTTCTATGTTTTTGCAAGTTTAAAACAGCAGTTTTATCGTGATTTCACAAAAATCCACCGTTTCGAACGAAAGAAACCTGAATTTATCAGTTTGAATAGTTAAAAACAGCGTTTTTCTATGTTTTTGCAAGTTTAAAACAGCAATTTTATCGTCATTTCTCATAAATCGCCGTTTCACACGAAAGAAACATGAATTTATCAGTTTGAATAGTTAAAAACAGCGTTTTTCTATGTTTTTGCAAGTTTAAAACAGCAATTTTATCGTCATTTCTCATAAATCGCCGTTTCACACGAAAGAAACATGAATTTGTCAGTTTGAATAGTTCAAAACAGCGTTTTTCTATGTTTTTGCAAGTTTAAAACAGCAATTTTATCGTCATTTCTCATAAATCGGCGTTTCACACGAAAGAAACATGAATTTGTCAGTTTGAATAGTTCAAAACAGCGTTTTTCTATGTTTTTTCATGTTTAAAACAGCAATTTTATCGTCATTTCTCATAAATCGCCGTTTCACACGAAAGAAACATGAATTTGTTAGTTTGAATAGTTCAAAACAGCGTTTTTCTATGTTTTTGCAAGTTTAAAACAGCAATTTTATCGTCATTTCTCATAAATCGCCGTTTCACACGAAAGAAACATGAATTTGTCAGTTTGAATAGTTCAAAACAGCGTTTTTCTATGGTTTTTCATGTTTAAAACAGCAATTTTATCGTTATTTCTCATAAATCGCCGTTTCACACGAAATAAACATGAATTTGTCAGTTTGAATAGTTGAAAACAGCGTTTTTCTATGTTTTTGCAAGTTTAAAACAGCAATTTTATCGTCATTTCTCATAACTCGCCGTTTCACACGAAAGAAACATGAATTTGTCAGTTTGAATAGTTCAAAACAGCGTTTTTCTATGTTTTTTCATGTTTAAAACAGCAATTTTATCGTCATTTCTCATAAATCGCCGTTTCACACGAAAGAAACATGAATTTGTCAGTTTGAATAGTTGAAAACAGCGTTTTTCTATGTTTTAGCAAGTTTAAAACAGCAATTTTATCGTCATTTCTCATAAATCGCCGTTTCACACGAAAGAAACATGAATTTGTCAGTTTGAATAGTTCAAAACAGCGTTTTTCTATGTTTTTGCAAGTTTAAAACAGCAATTTTATTGTCATTTCTCATAAAACGCCGTTTCACACGAAAGAAACATGAATTTGTCAGTTTGAATAGTTCAAAACAGCGTTTTTCTATGTTTTTTCATGTTTAAAACAGCAATTTTATCGTCATTTCTCATAAATCGCCGTTTCACACGAAAGAAACATGAATTTATCAGTTTGAATAGTTCAAAACAGCGTTTTTCTATGTTTTTGCAAGTTTAAAACAGCAGTTTTATCGTGTTTTCACAAAAATCCACCGTTTCGAACGAAAGAAACCTGAATTTATCAGTTTGAATAGTTCAAAACAGCGTTTTTCTATGTTTTTGCAAGTTTAAAACAGCAATTTTATCGTCATTTCTCATAAATCGCCGTTTCACACGAAAGAAACATGAATTTGTCAGTTTGAATAGTTCAAAACAGCGTTTTTCTATGTTTTTCATGTTTAAAACAGCAATTTTATCGTCATTTCTCATAAATCGCCGTTTCACACGAAAGAAACATGAATTTATCAGTTTGAATAGTTCAAAACAGCGTTTTTCTATGTTTTTGCAAGTTTAAAACAGCAGTTTTATCGTGATTTCACAAAAATCCACCGTTTCGAACGAAAGAAACCTGAATTTATCAGTTTGAATAGTTAAAAACAGCGTTTTTCTATGTTTTTGCAAGTTTAAAACAGCAATTTTATCGTCATTTCTCATAAATCGCCGTTTCACACGAAAGAAACATAAATTTATCAGTTTGAATAGTTAAAAACAGCGTTTTTCTATGTTTTTGCAAGTTTAAAACAGCAATTTTATCGTCATTTTTCATAAATCGCCGTTTCACACGAAAGAAACATGAATTTGTCAGTTTGAATAGTTCAAAACAGCGTTTTTCTATGTTTTTGCAAGTTTAAAACAGCAATTTTATCGTCATTTCTCATAAATCGCCGTTTCACACGAAAGAAACATGAATTTGTCAGTTTGAATAGTTCAAAACAGCGTTTTTCTATGTTTTTTCATGTTTAAAATAGCAATTTTATCGTTATTTCTCATAAATCGCCGTTTCACACGAAAGAAACATGAATTTGTCAGTTTGAATAGTTGAAAACAGCGTTTTTCTAAATTTTTGCAAGTTTAAAACAGCAATTTTATCGTCATTTCTCATAAATCGCCGTTTCACACGAAAGAAACATGAATTTATCAGTTTGAATAGTTAAAAACAGCGTTCTTCTATGTTTTTGTAAGTTTAAAACAGCAATTTTATCGTCATTTCTCATAAATCGCCGTTTCACACGAAAGAAACATGAATTTGTCAGTTTGAATAGTTCAAAACAGCGTTTTTCTATGTTTTTGCAAGTTTAAAACAGCAATTTTATCGTCATTTCTCATAAATCGCCGTTTCACACGAAAGAAACATGAATTTGTCAGTTTGAATAGTTCAAAACAGCGTTTTTCTATGTTTTTTATGTTTAAAACAGCAATTTTATCGTCATTTCTCATAAATCGCCGTTTCACACGAAAGAAACATGAATTTGTCAGTTTGAATAGTTGAAAACAGCGTTTTTCTATGTTTTTGCAAGTTTAAAACAGCAATTTTATCGTCATTTCTCATAAATCGCCGTTTCACACGAAAGAAACATGAATTTGTCAGTTTGAATAGTTCAAAACAGCGTTTTTCTATGTTTTTTCATGTTTAAAACAGCAATTTTATCGTCATTTCTCATAAATCGCCGTTTCACACGAAAGAAACATGAATTTATCAGTTTGAATAGTTCAAAACAGCGTTTTTCTATGTTTTTGCAAGTTTAAAACAGCAGTTTTATCGTGATTTCACAAAAATCCACCGTTTCGAACGAAAGAAACCTGAATTTATCAGTTTGAATAGTTAAAAACAGCGTTTTTCTATGTTTTTGCAAGTTTAAAACAGCAATTTTATCGTCATTTCTCATAAATCGCCGTTTCACACGAAAGAAACATAAATTTATCAGTTTGAATAGTTAAAAACAGCGTTTTTCTATGTTTTTGCAAGTTTAAAACAGCAATTTTATCGTCATTTCTCATAAATCGCCGTTTCACACGAAAGAAACATGAATTTGTCAGTTTGAATAGTTCAAAACAGCGTTTTTCTATGTTTTTGCAAGTTTAAAACAGCAATTTTATCGTCATTTCTCATAAATCGCCGTTTCACACGAAAGAAACATGAATTTGTCAGTTTGAATAGTTCAAAACAGCGTTTTTCTATGTTTGTTCATGTTTAAAATAGCAATTTTATCGTTATTTCTCATAAATCGCCGTTTCACACGAAAGAAACATGAATTTGTCAGTTTGAATAGTTGAAAACAGCGTTTTTCTAAATTTTTGCAAGTTTAAAACAGCAATTTTATCGTCATTTCTCATAAATCGCCGTTTCACACGAAAGAAACATGAATTTATCAGTTTGAATAGTTAAAAACAGCGTTTTTCTATGTTTTTGTAAGTTTAAAACAGCAATTTTATCGTCATTTCTCATAAATCGCCGTTTCACACGAAAGAAACATGAATTTGTCAGTTTGAATAGTTCAAAACAGCGTTTTTCTATGTTTTTGCAAGTTTAAAACAGCAATTTTATCGTCATTTCTCATAAATCGCCGTTTCACACGAAAGAAACATGAATTTGTCAGTTTGAATAGTTCAAAACAGCGTTTTTCTATGTTTTTTATGTTTAAAACAGCAATTTTATCGTCATTTCTCATAAATCGCCGTTTCACACGAAAGAAACATGAATTTGTCAGTTTGAATAGTTGAAAACAGCGTTTTTCTATGTTTTTGCAAGTTTAAAACAGCAATTTTATCGTCATTTCTCATAAATCGCCGTTTCACACGAAAGAAACATGAATTTGTCAGTTTGAATAGTTCAAAACAGCGTTTTTCTATGTTTTTTCATGTTTAAAACAGCAATTTTATCGTCATTTCTCATAAATCGCCGTTTCACACGAAAGAAACATGAATTTATCAGTTTGAATAGTTCAAAACAGCGTTTTTCTATGTTTTTGCAAGTTTAAAACAGCAGTTTTATCGTGATTTCACAAAAATCCACCGTTTCGAACGAAAGAAACCTGAATTTATCAGTTTGAATAGTTAAAAACAGCGTTTTTCTATGTTTTTGCAAGTTTAAAACAGCAATTTTATCGTCATTTCTCATAAATCGCCGTTTCACACGAAAGAAACATGAATTTATCAGTTTGAATAGTTAAAAACAGCGTTTTTCTATGTTTTTGCAAGTTTAAAACAGCAATTTTATCGTCATTTTTCATAAATCGCCGTTTCACACGAAAGAAACATGAATTTGTCAGTTTGAATAGTTCAAAACAGCGTTTTTCTATGTTTTTGCAAGTTTAAAACAGCAATTTTATCGTCATTTCTCATAAATCGCCGTTTCACACGAAAGAAACATGAATTTGTCAGTTTGAATAGTTCAAAACAGCGTTTTTCTATGTTTTTGTAAGTTTAAAACAGCAATTTTATCGTCATTTTTCATAAATCGCCGTTTCACACGAAAGAAACATGAATTTGTCAGTTTGAATAGTTGAAAACAGCGTTTTTCTATGTTTTTGCAAGTTTAAAACAGCAATTTTATCGTCATTTCTCATAAATCGCCGTTTCACACGAAAGAAACATAAATTTATCAGTTTGAATAGTTAAAAACAGCGTTTTTCTATGTTTTTGCAAGTTTAAAACAGCAATTTTATCGTCATTTCTCATAAATCGCCGTTTCACACGAAAGAAACATGAATTTGTCAGTTTGAATAGTTCAAAACAGCGTTTTTCTATGTTTTTTCATGTTTAAAACAGCAATTTTATCGTCATTTCTCATAAATCGCCGTTTCACACGAAAGAAACATGAATTTATCAGTTTGAATAGTTCAAAACAGCGTTTTTCTATGTTTTTGCAAGTTTAAAACAGCAGTTTTATCGTGATTTCACAAAAATCCACCGTTTCGAACGAAAGAAACCTGAATTTATCAGTTTGAATAGTTAAAAACAGCGTTTTTCTATGTTTTTGCAAGTTTAAAACAGCAATTTTATCGTCATTTCTCATAAATCGCCGTTTCACACGAAAGAAACATGAATTTATCAGTTTGAATAGTTAAAAACAGCGTTTTTCTATGTTTTTGCAAATTTAAAACAGCAATTTTATCGTCATTTTTCATAAATCGCCGTTTCACACGAAAGAAACATGAATTTGTCAGTTTGAATAGTTCAAAACAGCGTTTTTCTATGTTTTTGCAAGTTTAAAACAGCAATTTTATCGTCATTTCTCATAAATCGCCGTTTCACACGAAAGAAACATGAATTTGTCAGTTTGAATAGTTCAAAACAGCGTTTTTCTATGTTTTTGTAAGTTTAAAACAGCAATTTTATCGTCATTTTTCATAAATCGCCGTTTCACACGAAAGAAACATGAATTTGTCAGTTTGAATAGTTGAAAACAGCGTTTTTCTATGTTATTGCAAGTTTAAAACAGCAATTTTATCGTCATTTCTCATAAATCGCCGTTTCACACGAAAGAAACATAAATTTATCAGTTTGAATAGTTAAAAACAGCGTTTTTCTATGTTTTTGCAAGTTTAAAACAGCAATTTTATCGTCATTTCTCATAAATCGCCGTTTCACACGAAAGAAACATGAATTTGTCAGTTTGAATAGTTCAAAACAGCGTTTTTCTATGTTTTTGCAAGTTTAAAACAGCAATTTTATCGTCATTTCTCATAAATCGCCGTTTCACACGAAAGAAACATGAATTTGTCAGTTTGAATAGTTCAAAACAGCGTTTTTCTATGTTTTTTCATGTTTAAAACAGCAATTTTATCGTCATTTCTCATAAATCGCCGTTTCACACGAAAGAAACATGAATTTATCAGTTTGAATAGTTAAAAACAGCGTTTTTCTATGTTTTTGTAAGTTTAAAACAGCAATTTTATCGTCATTTCTCATAAATCGCCGTTTCACACGAAAGAAACATGAATTTGTCAGTTTGAATAGTTCAAAACAGCGTTTTTCTATGTTTTTGCAAGTTTAAAACAGCAATTTTATCGTCATTTCTCATAAATCGCCGTTTCACACGAAAGAAACATGAATTTGTCAGTTTGAATAGTTCAAAACAGCGTTTTTCTATGTTTTTTATGTTTAAAACAGCAATTTTATCGTCATTTCTCATAAATCGCCGTTTCACACGAAAGAAACATGAATTTGTCAGTTTGAATAGTTCAAAACAGCGTTTTTCTATGTTTTTTCATGTTTAAAACAGCAATTTTATCGTCATTTCTCATAAATCGCCGTTTCACACGAAAGAAACATGAATTTATCAGTTTGAATAGTTCAAAACAGCGTTTTTCTATGTTTTTGCAAGTTTAAAACAGCAGTTTTATCGTGATTTCACAAAAATCCACCGTTTCGAACGAAAGAAACCTGAATTTATCAGTTTGAATAGTTAAAAACAGCGTTTTTCTATGTTTTTGCAAGTTTAAAACAGCAATTTTATCGTCATTTCTCATAAATCGCCGTTTCACACGAAAGAAACATGAATTTATCAGTTTGAATAGTTAAAAACAGCGTTTTTTCTATGTTTTTGCAAGTTTAAAACAGCAATTTTATCGTCATTTTTCATAAATCGCCGTTTCACACGAAAGAAACATGAATTTGTCAGTTTGAATAGTTCAAAACAGCGTTTTTCTATGTTTTTGCAAGTTTAAAACAGCAATTTTATCGTCATTTCTCATAAATCGCCGTTTCACACGAAAGAAACATGAATTTGTCAGTTTGAATAGTTCAAAACAGCGTTTTTCTATGTTTTTGTAAGTTTAAAACAGCAATTTTATCGTTATTTCTCATAAATCGCCGTTTCACACGAAAGAAACATGAATTTGTCAGTTTGAATAGTTGAAAACAGCGTTTTTCTATGTTTTTGCAAGTTTAAAACAGCAATTTTATCGTCATTTCTCATAAATCGCCGTTTCACACGAAAGAAACATGAATTTGTCAGTTTGAATAGTTCAAAACAGCGTTTTTCTATGTTATTCATGTTTAAAACAGCAATTTTATCGTCATTTCTCATAAATCGCCGTTTCACACGAAAGAAACATGAATTTATCAGTTTGAATAGTTCAAAACAGCGTTTTTCTATGTTTTTGCAAGTTTAAAACAGCAGTTTTATCGTGATTTCACAAAAATCCACCGTTTCGAACGAAAGAAACCTGAATTTATCAGTTTGAATAGTTAAAAACAGCGTTTTTCTATGTTTTTGCAAGTTTAAAACAGCAATTTTATCGTCATTTCACATAAATCGCCGTTTCACACGAAAGAAACATAAATTTATCAGTTTGAATAGTTAAAAACAGCGTTTTTCTATGTTTTTGCAAGTTTAAAACAGCAATTTTATCGTCATTTCTCATAAATCGCCGTTTCACACGAAAGAAACATGAATTTGTCAGTTTGAATAGTTCAAAACAGCGTTTTTCTATGTTTTTGTAAGTTTAAAACAGCAATTTTATCGTTATTTCTCATAAATCGCCGTTTCACACGAAAGAAACATGAATTTGTCAGTTTGAATAGTTGAAAACAGCGTTTTTCTATGTTTTTGCAAGTTTAAAACAGCAATTTTATCGTCATTTCTCATAAATCGCCGTTTCACTCGAAAGAAACATGAATTTGTCAGTTTGAATAGTTCAAAACAGCGTTTTTCTATGTAATTCATGTTTAAAACAGCAATTTTATCGTCATTTCTCATAAATCGCCGTTTCACACGAAAGAAACATGAATTTATCAGTTTGAATAGTTCAAAACAGCGTTTTTCTATGTTTTTGCAAGTTTAAAACAGCAGTTTTATCGTGATTTCACAAAAATCCACCGTTTCGAACGAAAGAAACCTGAATTTATCAGTTTGAATAGTTAAAAACAGCGTTTTTCTATGTTTTTGCAAGTTTAAAACAGCAATTTTATCGTCATTTCTCATAAATCGCCGTTTCACACGAAAGAAACATAAATTTATCAGTTTGAATAGTTAAAAACAGCGTTTTTCTATGTTTTTGCAAGTTTAAAACAGCAATTTTATCGTCATTTCTCATAAATCGCCGTTTCACACGAAAGAAACATGAATTTGTCAGTTTGAATAGTTCAAAACAGCGTTTTTATATGTTTTTGCAAGTTTAAAACAGCATTTTTATCGTCATTTCTCATAAATCGCCGTTTCACACGAAAGAAACATGAATTTGTCAGTTTGAATAGTTCAAAACAGCGTTTTTCTATGTTTTTTCATGTTTAAAATAGCAATTTTATCGTTATTTCTCATAAATCGCCGTTTCACACGAAAGAAACATGAATTTGTCAGTTTGAATAGTTGAAAACAGCGTTTTTCTAAATTTTTGCAAGTTTAAAACAGCAATTTTATCGTCATTTCTCATAAATCGCCGTTTCACACGAAAGAAACATGAATTTATCAGTTTGAATAGTTAAAAACAGCGTTTTTCTATGTTTTTGTAAGTTTAAAACAGCAATTTTATCGTCATTTCTCATAAATCGCCGTTTCACACGAAAGAAACATGAATTTGTCAGTTTGAATAGTTCAAAACAGCGTTTTTCTATGTTTTTGCAAGTTTAAAACAGCAATTTTATCGTCATTTCTCATAAATTGCCGTTTCACACGAAAGAAACATGAATTTGTCAGTTTGAATAGTTCAAAACAGCGTTTTTCTATGTTTTTTATGTTTAAAACAGCAATTTTATCGTCATTTCTCATAAATCGCCGTTTCACACGAAAGAAACATGAATTTGTCAGTTTGAATAGTTGAAAACAGCGTTTTTCTATGTTTTTGCAAGTTTAAAACAGCAATTTTATCGTCATTTCTCATAAATCGCCGTTTCACACGAAAGAAACATGAATTTGTCAGTTTGAATAGTTGAAAACAGCGTTTTTCTATGTTTTTGCAAGTTTAAAACAGCAATTTTATCGTCATTTCTCATAAATCGCCGTTTCACACGAAAGAAACATGAATTTATCAGTTTGAATAGTTAAAAACAGCGTTTTTCTATGTTTTTGCAAGTTTAAAACAGCAATTTTATCGTCATTTCTCATAAATCGCCTTTTCACACGAAAGAAACATGAATTTGTCAGTTTGAATAGTTCAAAACAGCGTTTTTCTATGTTTTTGCAAGTTTAAAACACCAATTTTATCGTCATTTCTCAGAAATCGCCGTTTCACACGAAAGAAACATGAATTTGTCAGTTTAAATAGTTCAAAACAGCGTTTTTATATGTTTTTTCATGTTTAAAACAGCAATTTTATCGTTATTTCTCATAAATCGCCGTTTCACACGAAATAAACATGAATTTGTCAGTTTGAATAGTTGAAAACAGCGTTTTTCTATGTTTTTGCAAGTTTAAAACAGCAATTTTATCGTCATTTCTCATAAATCGCCGTTTCACACGAAAGAAACATGAATTTGTCAGTTTGAATAGTTCAAAACAGCGTTTTTCTATGTTTTTGCAAAACAGCAATTTTATCGTCATTTCTCATAAAACGCCGTTTCACACGAAAGAAACATGAATTTGTCAGTTTGAATAGTTCAAAACAGCGTTTTTCTATGTTTTTTCATGTTTAAAACAGCAATTTTATCGTCATTTCTCATAAATCGCCGTTTCACACGAAAGAAACATGAATTTATCAGTTTGAATAGTTCAAAACAGCGTTTTTCTATGTTTTTGCAAGTTTAAAACAGCAGTTTTATCGTGATTTCACAAAAATCCACCGTGTCGAATGAAAGAAACCTGAATTTATCAGTTTGAATAGTTAAAAACAGCGTTTTTCTATGTTTTTGCAAGTTTAAAACAGCAATTTTATCGTCATTTCTCATAAATCGCCGTTTTACACGAAAGAAACATGAATTTATCAGTTTGAATAGTTAAAAACAGCGTTTTTCTATGTTTTTGTAAGTTTAAAACAGCAATTTTATCGTCATTTCTCATAAATCGCCGTTTCACACGAAAGAAACATGAATTAGTCAGTTTGAATAGTTCAAAACAGCGTTTTTCTATGTTTTTGCAAGTTTAAAACAGCAATTTTATCGTCATTTCTCATAAATCGCCGTTTCACACGAAAGAAACATGAATTTGTCAGTTTGAATAGTTCAAAACAGCGTTTTTCTATGTTTTTTCATGTTTAAAACAGCAATTTTATCGTCATTTCTCATAAATCGCCGTTTCACACGAAAGAAACCTGAATTTATCAGTTTGAATAGTTAAAAACAGCGTTTTTCTATGTTTTTGCAAGTTTAAAACAGCAATTTTATCGTCATTTCTCATAAATCGCCGTTTCACACGAAAGAAACATGAATTTATCAGTTTGAATAGTTAAAAACAGCGTTTTTCTATGTTTTTGCAAGTTTAAAACAGCAATTTTATCGTCATTTTTCATAAATCGCCGTTTCACACGAAAGAAACATGAATTTGTCAGTTTGAATAGTTCAAAACAGCGTTTTTCTATGTTTTTGCAAGTTTAAAACAGCAATTTTATCGTCATTTCTCATAAATCGCCGTTTCACACGAAAGAAACATGAATTTGTCAGTTTGAATAGTTCAAAACAGCGTTTTTCTATGTTTTTGTAAGTTTAAAACAGCAATTTTATCGTTATTTCTCATAAATCGCCGTTTCACACGAAAGAAACATGAATTTGTCAGTTTGAATAGTTGAAAACAGCGTTTTTCTATGTTTTTGCAAGTTTAAAACAGCAATTTTATCGTCATTTCTCATAAATCGCCGTTTCACACGAAAGAAACATGAATTTGTCAGTTTGAATAGTTCAAAACAGCGTTTTTCTATGTTTTTCATGTTTAAAACAGCAATTTTATCGTCATTTCTCAAAAATCGCCGTTTCACACGAAAGAAACATGAATTTATCAGTTTGAATAGTTCAAAACAGCGTTTTTCTATGTTTTTGCAAGTTTAAAACAGCAGTTTTATCGTGATTTCACAAAAATCCACCGTTTCGAACGAAAGAAACCTGAATTTATCAGTTTGAATAGTTAAAAACAGCGTTTTTCTATGTTTTTGCAAGTTTAAAACAGCAATTTTATCGTCATTTCTCATAAATCGCCGTTTCACACGAAAGAAACATAAATTTATCAGTTTGAATAGTTAAAAACAGCGTTTTTCTATGTTTTTGCAAGTTTAAAACAGCAATTTTATCGTCATTTCTCATAAATCGCCGTTTCACACGAAAGAAACATGAATTTGTCAGTTTGAATAGTTCAAAACAGCGTTTTTCTATGTTTTTGCAAGTTTAAAACAGCATTTTTATCGTCATTTCTCATAAATCGCCGTTTCACACGTAAGAAACATGAATTTGTCAGTTTGAATAGTTCAAAACAGCGTTTTTCTATGTTTTTTCATGTTTAAAATAGCAATTTTATAGTTATTTCTCATAAATCGCCGTTTCACACGAAAGAAACATGAATTTGTCAGTTTGAATAGTTGAAAACAGCGTTTTTCTAAATTTTTGCAAGTTTAAAACAGCAATTTTATCGTCATTTCTCATAAATCGCCGTTTCACACGAAAGAAACATGAATTTATCAGTTTGAATAGTTAAAAACAGCGTTTTTCTATGTTTTTGTAAGTTTAAAACAGCAATTTTATCGTCATTTCTCATAAATCGCCGTTTCACACGAAAGAAACATGAATTTGTCAGTTTGAATAGTTCAAAACAGCGTTTTTCTATGTTTTTGCAAGTTTAAAACAGCAATTTTATCGTCATTTCTCATAAATCGCCGTTTCACACGAAAGAAACATGAATTTGTCAGTTTGAATAGTTCAAAACAGCGTTTTTCTATGTTTTTTATGTTTAAAACAGCAATTTTATCGTCATTTCTCATAAATCGCCGTTTCACACGAAAGAAACATGAATTTGTCAGTTTGAATAGTTGAAAACAGCGTTTTTCTATGTTTTTGCAAGTTTAAAACAGCAATTTTATCGTCATTTCTCATAAATCGCCGTTTCACACGAAAGAAACATGAATTTGTCAGTTTGAATAGTTGAAAACAGCGTTTTTCTATGTTTTTGCAAGTTTAAAACAGCAATTTTATCGTCATTTCTCATAAATCGCCGTTTCACACGAAAGAAACATGAATTTATCAGTTTGAATAGTTAAAAACAGCGTTTTTCTATGTTTTTGCAAGTTTAAAACAGCAATTTTATCGTCATTTCTCATAAATCGCCTTTTCACACGAAAGAAACATGAATTTGTCAGTTTGAATAGTTCAAAACAGCGTTTTTCTATGTTTTTGCAAGTTTAAAACACCAATTTTATCGTCATTTCTCAGAAATCGCCGTTTCACACGAAAGAAACATGAATTTGTCAGTTTAAATAGTTCAAAACAGCGTTTTTATATGTTTTTTCATGTTTAAAACAGCAATTTTATCGTTATTTCTCATAAATCGCCGTTTCACACGAAATAAACATGAATTTGTCAGTTTGAATAGTTGAAAACAGCGTTTTTCTATGTTTTTGCAAGTTTAAAACAGCAATTTTATCGTCATTTCTCATAAATCGCCGTTTCACACGAAAGAAACATGAATTTGTCAGTTTGAATAGTTCAAAACAGCGTTTTTCTATGTTTTTGCAAAACAGCAATTTTATCGTCATTTCTCATAAAACGCCGTTTCACACGAAAGAAACATGAATTTGTCAGTTTGAATAGTTCAAAACAGCGTTTTTCTATGTTTTTTCATGTTTAAAACAGCAATTTTATCGTCATTTCTCATAAATCGCCGTTTCACACGAAAGAAACATGAATTTATCAGTTTGAATAGTTCAAAACAGCGTTTTTCTATGTTTTTGCAAGTTTAAAACAGCAGTTTTATCGTGATTTCACAAAAATCCACCGTTTCGAACGAAAGAAACCTGAATTTATCAGTTTGAATAGTTAAAAACAGCGTTTTTCTATGTTTTTGCAAGTTTAAAACAGCAATTTTATCGTCATTTCTCATAAATCGCCGTTTTACACGAAAGAAACATGAATTTATCAGTTTGAATAGTTAAAAACAGCGTTTTTCTATGTTTTTGTAAGTTTAAAACAGCAATTTTATCGTCATTTCTCATAAATCGCCGTTTCACACGAAAGAAACATGAATTAGTCAGTTTGAATAGTTCAAAACAGCGTTTTTCTATGTTTTTGCAAGTTTAAAACAGCAGTTTTATCGTGATTTCACAAAAATCCACCGTTTCGAACGAAAGAAACCTGAATTTATCAGTTTGAATAGTTAAAAACAGCGTTTTTCTATGTTTTTGCAAGTTTAAAACAGCAATTTTATCGTCATTTCTCATAAATCGCCGTTTCACACGAAAGAAACATGAATTTGTCAGTTTGAATAGTTCAAAACAGCGTTTTTCTATGTTTTTTATGTTTAAAACAGCAATTTTATCGTCATTTCTCATAAATCGCCGTTTCACACGAAAGAAACATGAATTTGTCAGTTTGAATAGTTGAAAACAGCGTTTTTCTATGTTTTTGCAAGTTTAAAACAGCAATTTTATCGTCATTTCTCATAAATCGCCGTTTCACACGAAAGAAACATGAATTTGTCAGTTTGAATAGTTCAAAACAGCGTTTTTCTATGTTTTTTCATGTTTAAAACAGCAATTTTATCGTCATTTTTCATAAATCGTTGATTCACACGAAAGAAACATGAATTTATCAGTTTGAATAGTTCAAAACAGCGTTTTTCTATGTTTTTGCAAGTTTAAAACAGCAGTTTTATCGTGATTTCACAAAAATCCACCGTTTCGAACGAAAGAAACCTGAATTTATCAGTTTGAATAGTTAAAAACAGCGTTTTTCTATGTTTTTGCAAGTTTAAAACAGCAATTTTATCGTCATTTCTCATAAATCGCCGTTTCACACGAAAGAAACATGAATTTATCAGTTTGAATAGTTAAAAACAGCGTTTTTCTATGTTTTTGCAAGTTTAAAACAGCAATTTTATCGTCATTTCTCATAAATCGCCGTTTCACACGAAAGAAACATGAATTTGTCAGTTTGAATAGTTCAAAACAGCGTTTTTCTATGTTTTTGCAAGTTTAAAACACCAATTTTATCGTCATTTCTCAGAAATCGCCGTTTCACACGAAAGAAACATGAATTTGTCAGTTTGAATAGTTCAAAACAGCGTTTTTCTATGTTTTTTCATGTTTAAAACAGCAATTTTATCGTTATTTCTCATAAATCGCCGTTTCACAAGAAATAAACATGAATTTGTCAGTTTGAATAGTTGAAAACAGCGTTTTTCTATGTTTTTGCAAGTTTAAAACAGCAATTTTATCGTCATTTCTCATAAATCGCCGTTTCACACGAAAGAAACATGAATTTGTCAGTTTGAATAGTTCAAAACAGCGTTTTTCTATGTTTTTGCAAGTTTAAAACAGCAATTTTATCGTCATTTCTCATAAAACGCCGTTTCACACGAAAGAAACATGAATTTGTCAGTTTGAATAGTTCAAAACAGCGTTTTTCTATGTTTTTTCATGTTTAAAACAGCAATTTTATCGTCATTTCTCATAAATCGCCGTTTCACACGAAAGAAACATGAATTTATCAGTTTGAATAGTTCAAAACAGCGTTTTTCTATGTTTTTGCAAGTTTAAAACAGCAGTTTTATCGTGATTTCACAAAAATCCACCGTTTCGAATGAAAGAAACCTGAATTTATCAGTTTGAATAGTTAAAAACAGCGTTTTTCTATGTTTTTGCAAGTTTAAAACAGCAATTTTATCGTCATTTCTCATAAATCGCCGTTTTACACGAAAGAAACATGAATTTATCAGTTTGAATAGTTAAAAACAGCGTTTTTCTATGTTTTTGTAAGTTTAAAACAGCAATTTTATCGTCATTTCTCATAAATCGCCGTTTCACACGAAAGAAACATGAATTAGTCAGTTTGAATAGTTCAAAACAGCGTTTTTCTATGTTTTTGCAAGTTTAAAACAGCAATTTTATCGTCATTTCTCATAAATCGCCGTTTCACACGAAAGAAACATGAATTTGTCAGTTTGAATAGTTCAAAACAGCGTTTTTCTATGTTTTTTTATGTTTAAAACAGCAATTTTATCGTTATTTCTCATAAATCGCCGTTTCACACGAAAGAAACATGAATTTGTCAGTTTGAATAGTTGAAAACAGCGTTTTTCTATGTTTTTGCAAGTTTAAAACAGCAATTTTATCGTCATTTCTCATAAATCGCCGTTTCACACGAAAGAAACATGAATTTGTCAGTTTGAATAGTTCAAAACAGCGTTTTTCTATGTTTTTGCAAGTTTAAAACAGCAATTTTATCGTCATTTCTCATAAAACGCCGTTTCACACGAAAGAAACATGAATTTGTCAGTTTGAATAGTTCAAAACAGCGTTTTTCTATGTTTTTTCATGTTTAAAACAGCAATTTTATCGTCATTTCTCATAAATCGCCGTTTCACACGAAAGAAACATGAATTTATCAGTTTGAATAGTTCAAAACAGCGTTTTTCTATGTTTTTGCAAGTTTAAAACAGCAGTTTTATCGTGATTTCACAAAAATCCACCGTTTCGAATGAAAGAAACCTGAATTTATCAGTTTGAATAGTTAAAAACAGCGTTTTTCTATGTTTTTGCAAGTTTAAAACAGCAATTTTATCGTCATTTCTCATAAATCGCCGTTTTACACGAAAGAAACATGAATTTATCAGTTTGAATAGTTAAAAACAGCGTTTTTCTATGTTTTTGTAAGTTTAAAACAGCAATTTTATCGTTATTTCTCATAAATCGCCGTTTCACACGAAAGAAACATGAATTTGTCAGTTTGAATAGTTGAAAACAGCGTTTTTCTATGTTTTTGCAAGTTTAAAACAGCAATTTTATCGTCATTTCTCATAAATCGCCGTTTCACACGAAAGAAACATGAATTTGTCAGTTTGAATAGTTCAAAACAGCGTTTTTCTATGTTTTTGCAAGTTTAAAACAGCAATTTTATCGTCATTTCTCATAAAACGCCGTTTCACACGAAAGAAACATGAATTTGTCAGTTTGAATAGTTCAAAACAGCGTTTTTCTATGTTTTTTCATGTTTAAAACAGCAATTTTATCGTCATTTCTCATAAATCGCCGTTTCACACGAAAGAAACATGAATTTATCAGTTTGAATAGTTCAAAACAGCGTTTTTCTATGTTTTTGCAAGTTTAAAACAGCAGTTTTATCGTGATTTCACAAAAATCCACCGTTTCGAATGAAAGAAACCTGAATTTATCAGTTTGAATAGTTAAAAACAGCGTTTTTCTATGTTTTTGCAAGTTTAAAACAGCAATTTTATCGTCATTTCTCATAAATCGCCGTTTTACACGAAAGAAACATGAATTTATCAGTTTGAATAGTTAAAAACAGCGTTTTTCTATGTTTTTGTAAGTTTAAAACAGCAATTTTATCGTCATTTCTCATAAATCGCCGTTTCACACGAAAGAAACATGAATTAGTCAGTTTGAATAGTTCAAAACAGCGTTTTTCTATGTTTTTGCAAGTTTAAAACAGCAATTTTATCGTCATTTCTCATAAATCGCCGTTTCACACGAAAGAAACATGAATTTGTCAGTTTGAATAGTTCAAAACAGCGTTTTTCTATGTTTTTTCATGTTTAAAACAGCAATTTTATCGTCATTTCTCATAAATCGCCGTTTCACACGAAAGAAACATGAATTTATCAGTTTGAACAGTTCAAAACAGCGTTTTTCTATGTTTTTGCAAGTTTAAAACAGCAATTTTATCGTAATTTCTCATAAATCGCCGTTTCACACGAAAGAAACATGAATTTGTCAGTTTGAATAGTTCAAAACAGCGTTTTTCTATGTTTTTTCATGTTTAAAACAGCAATTTTATCGTTATTTCTCATAAATCGCCGTTTCACACGAAAGAAACATGAATTTGTCAGTTTGAATAGTTGAAAACAGCGTTTTTCTATGTTTTTGCAAGTTTAAAACAGCAATTTTATCGTCATTTCTCATAAATCGCCGTTTCACACGAAAGAAACATGAATTTGTCAGTTTGAATAGTTCAAAACAGCGTTTTTCTATGTTTTTTCATGTTTAAAACAGCAATTTTATCGTCATTTCTCATAAATCGCCGTTTCACACGAAAGAAACATGAATTTATCAGTTTGAACAGTTCAAAACAGCGTTTTTCTATGTTTTTGCAAGTTTAAAACAGCAGTTTTATCGTGATTTCACAAAAATCCACCGTTTCGAACGAAAGAAACCTGAATTTATCAGTTTGAATAGTTAAAAACAGCGTTTTTCTATGTTTTTTATGTTTAAAACAGCAATTTTATCGTCATTTCTCATAAATCGCCGTTTCACACGAAAGAAACATGAATTTGTCAGTTTGAATAGTTGAAAACAGCGTTTTTCTATGTTTTTGCAAGTTTAAAACAGCAATTTTATCGTAAATTCTCATAAATCGCCGTTTCACACGAAAGAAACATGAATTTGTCAGTTTGAATAGTTCAAAACAGCGTTTTTCTATGTTTTTTCATGTTTAAAACAGCAATTTTATCGTCATTTCTCATAAATCGCCGTTTCACACGAAAGACACATGAATTTGTCAGTTTGAATAGTTGAAAACAGCGTTTTTCTATGTTTTTGCAAGTTTAAAACAGCAATTTTATCGTCATTTCTCATAAATCGCCGTTTCACACGAAAGAAACATGAATTTGTCAAATTGAATAGTTCAAAACAGCGTTTTTCTATGTTTTTGCAAGTTTAAAACAGCAATTTTATCGTCATTTCTCATAAAACGCCGTTTCACACGAAAGAAACATGAATTTGTCAGTTTGAATAGTTCAAAACAGCGTTTTTCTATGTTTTTTCTTGTTTAAAACAGCAATTTTATCGTCATTTCTCATAAATCGCCGTTTCACACGAAAGAAACATGAATTTATCAGTTTGAATAGTTCAAAACAGCGTTTTTCTATGTTTTTGCAAGTTTAAAACAGCAGTTTTATCGTGATTTCACAAAAATCCACCGTTTCGAACGAAAGAAACCTGAATTTATCAGTTTGAATAGTTAAAAACATTGTTTTTCTATGTTTTTGCAAGTTTAAAACAGCAATTTTATCGTCATTTCTCATAAATCGCCGTTTCACACGAAAGAAACATGAATTTATCAGTTTGAATAGTTAAAAACAGCGTTTTTCTAGGTTTTTGTAAGTTTAAAACAGCAATTTTATCGTCATTTCTCATAAATCGCCGTTTCACACGAAAGAAACATGAATTTGTCAGTTTGAATAGTTCAAAACAGCGTTTTTCTATGTTTTTGCAAGTTTAAAACAGCAATTTTATCGTCATTTCTCATAAATCGCCGTTTCACACGAAAGAAACATGAATTTGTCAGTTTGAATAGTTCAAAACAGCGTTTTTCTATGTTTTTTATGTTTAAAACAGCAATTTTATCGTCATTTCTCATAAATCGCCGTTTCACACGAAAGAAACATGAATTTGTCAGTTTGAATAGTTCAAAACAGCGTTTTTCTATGTTTTTGCAAGTTTAAAACAGCAATTTTATCGTCATTTCTCATAAATCGCCGTTTCACACGAAAGAAACATGAATTTGTCAGTTTGAATAGTTCAAAACAGCGTTTTTCTATGTTTTTTCATGTTTAAAACAGCAATTTTATCGTCATTTCTCATAAATCGCCGTTTCACACGAAAGAAACATGAATTTATCAGTTTGAATAGTTAAAAACAGCGTTTTTCTATGTTTTTGCAAGTTTAAAACAGCAATTTTATCGTCATTTTTCATAAATCGCCGTTTCACACGAAAGAAACATGAATTTGTCAGTTTGAATAGTTCAAAACAGCGTTTTTCTATGTTTTTGCAAGTTTAAAACAGCAATTTTATCGTCATTTCTCATAAATCGCCGTTTCACACGAAAGAAACATGAATTTGTCAGTTTGAATAGTTCAAAACAGCGTTTTTCTATGTTTTTTCATGTTTAAAACAGCAATTTTATCGTTATTTCTCATAAATCGCCGTTTCACACGAAAGAAACATGAATTTGTCAGTTTGAATAGTTGAAAACAGCGTTTTTCTATGTTTTTGCAAGTTTAAAACAGCAATTTTATCGTCATTTCTCATAAATCGCCGTTTCACACGAAAGAAACATGAATTTGTCAGTTTGAATAGTTCAAAACAGCGTTTTTCTATGTTTTTTCATGTTTAAAACAGCAATTTTATCGTCATTTCTCATAAATCGCCGTTTCACACGAAAGAAACATGAATTTGTCAGTTTGAATAGTTGAAAACAGCGTTTTTCTATGTTTTTGCAAGTTTAAAACAGCAATTTTATCGTCATTTCTCATAAATCGCCGTTTCACACGAAAGAAACATGAATTTGTCAGTTTGAATAGTTCAAAACAGCGTTTTTCTATGTTTTTGCAAGTTTAAAACAGCAATTTTTCGTCATTTCTCATAAAACGCCGTTTCACACGAAAGAAACATGAATTTGTCAGTTTGAATAGTTCAAAACAGCGTTTTTCTATGTTTTTTCATGTTTAAAACAGCAATTTTATCGTCATTTCTCATAAATCGCCGTTTCACACGAAAGAAACATGAATTTATCAGTTTGAATAGTTGAAAACAGCGTTTTTCTATGTTTTTGCAAGTTTAAAACAGCAGTTTTATCGTGATTTCACAAAAATCCACCGTTTCGAACGAAAGAAACCTGAATTTATCAGTTTGAATAGTTAAAAACAGCGTTTTTCTATGTTTTTGCAAGTTTAAAACAGCAATTTTATCGTCATTTCTCATAAATCGCCGTTTTACACGAAAGAAACATGAATTTATCAGTTTGAATAGTTAAAAACAGCGTTTTTCTATGTTTTTGTAAGTTTAAAACAGCAATTTTATCGTCATTTCTCATAAATCGCCGTTTCACACGAAAGAAACATGAATTTGTCAGTTTGAATAGTTCAAAACAGCGTTTTTCTATGTTTTTTCATGTTTAAAACAGCAATTTTATCGTCATTTCTCATAAATCGCCGTTTCACACGAAAAAAACATGAATTTGTCAGTTTGAATAGTTGAAAACAGCGTTTTTCTATGTTTTTGCAAGTATAAAACAGCAATTTTATCGTCATTTCTCATAAATCGCCGTTTCACACGAAAGAAACATGAATTTGTCAGTTTGAATAGTTCAAAACAGCGTTTTTCTATGTTTTTGCAAGTTTAAAACAGCAATTTTATCGTCATTTCTCATAAATCGCCGTTTCACACGAAAGAAACATGAATTTGTCAGTTTGAATAGTTGAAAACTGCGTTTTTCTATGTTTTTGCAAGTTTAAAACAGCAATTTTATCGTCATTTCTCATAAATCGCCGTTTCACACGAAAGAAACATGAATTTGTCAGTTTGAATAGTTCAAAACAGCGTTTTTCTATGTTTTTGCAAGTTTAAAACAGCAATTTTATCGTCATTTCTCATAAATCGCCGTTTCACACGAAAGAAACATGAATTTGTCAGTTTGAATAGTTCAAAACAGCGTTTTTCTATGTTTTTTCATGTTTAAAACAACAATTTTATCGTCATTTCTCATAAATCGCCGTTTCACACGAAAGAAACATGAATTTGTCAGTTTGAATAGTTGAAAACAGCGTTTTTCTATGTTTTTGCAAGTTTAAAACAGCAATTTTATCGTCATTTCTCATAAATCGCCGTTTCACACGAAAGAAACATGAATTTGTCAGTTTGAATAGTTCAAAACAGCGTTATTCTATGTTTTTGCAAGTTTAAAACAGCAATTTTATCGTCATTTCTCATAAAACGCCGTTTCACACGAAAGAAACATGAATTTATAAGTTTGAATAGTTCAAAACAGCGTTTTTCTATGTTTTTGCAAGTTTAAAACAGCAGTTTTATCGTGATTTCACAAAAATCCACCGTTTCGAACGAAAGAAACCTGAATTTATCAGTTTGAATAGTTAAAAACAGCGTTTTTCTATGTTTTTGCAAGTTTAAAACAGCAATTTTATCGTCATTTCTCATAAATCGCCGTTTCACACGAAAGAAACATGAATTTATCAGTTTGAATAGTTAAAAACAGCGTTTTTCTATGTTTTTACAAGTTTAAAACAGCAATTTTATCGTCATTTTTCATAAATCGCCGTTTCACACGAAAGAAACATGAATTTGTCAGTTTGAATAGTTCAAAACAGCGTTTTTCTATGTTTTTGCAAGTTTAAAACAGCAATTTTATCGTCATTTCTCATAAATCGCCGTTTCACACGAAAGAAACCTGAATTTATCAGTTTGAATAGTTAAAAACAGCGTTTTTCTATGTTTTTGCAAGTTTAAAACAGCAATTTTATCGTCATTTCTCATAAATCGCCGTTTCACAGGAAAGAAACCTGAATTTATCAGTTTGAATAGTTAAAAACAGCGTTTTTCTATGTTTTTACAAGTTTAAAACAGCAATTTTATCGTCATTTCTCATAAATCGCCGTTTCACACGAAAGAAACATGAATTTGTCAGTTTGAATAGTTCAAAACAGCGTTTTTCTATGTTTTTGCAAGTTTAAAACAGCAATTTTATCGTCATTTCTCATAAATCGCCGTTTCACACGAAAGAAACATGAATTTGTCAGTTTGAATAATTCAAAACAGCGTTTTTCTATGTTTTTTCATGTTTAAAACAGCAATTTTATCGTCATTTCTCATAAATCGCCGTTTCACACGAAAAAAACATGAATTTGTCAGTTTGAATAGTTGAAAACAGCGTTTTTCTATGTTTTTGCAAGTTTAAAACAGCAATTTTATCGTCATTTCTCATAAATCGCCGTTTCACACGAAAGAAACATGAATTTATCAGTTTGAATAGTTAAAAACAGCGTTTTTCTATGTTTTTACAAGTTTAAAACAGCAATTTTATCGTCATTTCTCATAAATCGCCGTTTCACACGAAAGAAACATGAATTTGTCAGTTTGAATAGTTCAAAACAGCGTTTTTCTATGTTTTTGCAAGTTTAAAACAGCAATTTTATCGTCATTTCTCATAAATCGCCGTTTCACACGAAAGAAACATGAATTTGTCAGTTTGAATAGTTCAAAACAGCGTTTTTCTATGTTTTTTCATGTTTAAAACAGCAATTTTATCGTCATTTCTCATAAATCGCCGTTTCACACGAAAAAAACATGAATTTGTCAGTTTGAATAGTTGAAAACAGCGTTTTTCTATGTTTTTGCAAGTTTAAAACAGCAATTTTATCGTCATTTCTCATAAATCGCCGTTTCACACGAAAGAAACATGAATTTGTCAGTTTGAATAGTTCAAAACAGCGTTTTTCTATGTTTTTGCAAGTTTAAAACAGCAGTTTTATCGTGATTTCACAAAAATCCACCGTTTCGAACGAAAGAAACCTGAATTTATCAGTTTGAATAGTTAAAAACAGCGTTTTTCTATGTTTTTGCAAGTTTAAAACAGCAATTTTATCGTCATTTCTCATAAATCGCCGTTTCACACGAAAGAAACATGAATTTATCAGTTTGAATAGTTAAAAACAGCGTTTTTCTATGTTTTTGCAAGTTTAAAACAGCAATTTTATCGTCATTTCTCATAAATCGCCGTTTCACACGAAAGAAACATGAATTTGTCAGTTTGAATAGTTCAAAACAGCGTTTTTCTATGTTTTTGCAAGTTTAAAACAGCAATTTCATCGTCATTTCTCATAAATCGCCGTTTCACACGAAAGAAACATGAATTTATCAGTTTGAATAGTTAAAAACAGCGTTTTTCTATGTTTTTGCAAGTTTAAAACAGCAATTTTATCGTCATTTCTCATAAATCGCCGTTTCACACGAAAGAAACATGAATTTGTCAGTTTGAATAGTTCAAAACAGCGTTTTTCTATGTTTTTGCAAGTTTAAAACAGCAATTTTATCGTCATTTCTCATAAATCGCCGTTTCACACGAAAGAAACATGAATTTGTCAGTTTGAATAGTTCAAAACAGCGTTTTTCTATGTTTTTTCATGTTTAAAACAGCAATTTTATCGTCATTTCTCATAAATCGCCGTTTCACACGAAAGAAACATGAATTTGTCAGTTTGAATAGTTGAAAACAGCGTTTTTCTATGTTTTTGCAAGTTTAAAACAGCAATTTTATCGTCATTTCTCATAAATCGCCGTTTCACACGAAAGAAACATGAATTTGTCAGTTTGAATAGTTCAAAACAGCGTTTTTCTATGTTTTTGCAAGTTTAAAACAGCAGTTTTATCGTGATTTCACAAAAATCCACCGTTTCGAACGAAAGAAACCTGAATTTATCAGTTTGAATAGTTAAAAACATTGTTTTTCTATGTTTTTGCAAGTTTAAAACAGCAATTTTATCGTCATTTCTCATAAATCGCCGTTTCACACGAAAGAAACATGAATTTATCAGTTTGAATAGTTAAAAACAGCGTTTTTCTATGTTTTTGTAAGTTTAAAACAGCAATTTTATCGTCATTTTTCATAAATCGCCGTTTCACACGAAAGAAACATGAATTTGTCAGTTTGAATAGTTCAAAACAGCGTTTTTCTATGTTTTTGCAAGTTTAAACCAGCAATTTTTTCGTCATTTCTCATAAAACGCCGTTTCACACGAAAGAAACATGAATTTGTCAGTTTGAATAGTTCAAAACAGCGTTTTTCTATGTTTTTTCATGTTTAAAACAGCAATTTTATCGTCATTTTTCATAAATCGCCGTTTCACACGAAAGAAACATGAATTTGTCAGTTTGAATAGTTCAAAACAGCGTTTTTCTATGTTTTTGCAAGTTTAAAACAGCAATTTTATCGTCATTTCTCATAAATCGCCGTTTCACACGAAAGAAACATGAATTTGTCAGTTTGAATAGTTCAAAACAGCGTTTTTCTATGTTTTTGCAAGTTTAAAACAGCAATTTTATCGTCATTTCTCATAAATCGCCGTTTCACACGAAAGAAACATGAATTTGTCAGTTTGAATAGTTCAAAACAGCGTTTTTCTATGTTTTTGCAAGTTTAAAACAGCAGTTTTATCGTGATTTCACAAAAATCCACCGTTTCGAACGAAAGAAATTTGAATTTATCAGTTTGAATAGTTAAAAACAGCGTTTTTCTATGTTTTTGCAAGTTTAAAACAGCAATTTTATCGTCATTTCTCATAAATCGCCGTTTCACACGAAAGAAACATGAATTTATCAGTTTGAATAGTTAAAAACAGCGTTTTTCTATGTTTTTGCAAGTTTAAAACAGCAATTTTATCGTCATTTCTCATAAATCGCCGTTTCACACGAAAGAAACATGAATTTGTCAGTTTGAATAGTTGAAAACAGCGTTTTTCTATGTTTTTGCAAGTTTAAAACAGCAATTTTATCGTCATTTCTCATAAAACGCCGTTTCACACGAAAGAAACATGAATTTGTCAGTTTGAATAGTTCAAAACAGCGTTTTTCTATGTTTTTTCATGTTTAAAACAGCAATTTTATCGTCATTTCTCATAAATCGCCGTTTCACACGAAAGAAACATGAATTTGTCAGTTTGAATGGTTGAAAACAGCGTTTTTCTATGTTTTTGCAAGTATAAAACAGCAATTTTATCGTCATTTCTCATAAATCGCCGTTTCACACGAAAGAAACATGAATTTGTCAGTTTGAATAGTTCAAAACAGCGTTTTTCTATGTTTTTGCAAGTTTAAACAGCAGTTTTATCGTCATTTCTCATAAATCGCCGTTTCACACGAAAGAAACATGAATTTGTCAGTTTGAATAGTTCAAAACAGCGTTTTTCTATGTTTTTTCATTTTTAAAACAGCAATTTTATCGTCATTTTTCATAAATCGCCGTTTCACACGAAAGAAACATGAATTTGTCAGTTTGAATAGTTGAAAACAGCGTTTTTCTATGTTATTGCAAGTTTAAAACAGCAATTTTATCGTCATTTCTCATAAATCGCCGTTTCACACGAAAGAAACATGAATTTGTCATTTTGAATAGTTCAAAACAGCGTTTTTCTATGTTTTTGCAAGTTTAAAACAGCAATTTTATCGTCATTTCTCATAAAACGCCGTTTCACCCGAAAGAAACATGAATTTGTCAGTTTGAATAGTTCAAAACAGCGTTTTTCTATGTTTTTTCATGTTTAAAACAGCAATTTTATCGTCATTTCTCATAAATCGCCGTTTCACACGAAAGAAACATGAATTTATCAGTTTGAATAGTTCAAAACAGCGTTTTTCTATGTTTTTGCAAGTTTATCGTGATTTCACAAAAATCCACCGTTTCGAACGAAAAAAACCTGAATTTATCAGTTTGAATAGTTAAAAACAGCGTTTTTCTATGTTTTTGCAAGTTTAAAACAGCAATTTTATCGTCATTTCTCATAAATCGCCGTTTCACACGAAAGAAACATGAATTTATCAGTTTGAATAGTTAAAAACAGCGTTTTTCTATGTTTTTGTAAGTTTAAAACAGCAATTTTATCGTCATTTCTCATAAATCGCCGTTTCACACGAAAGAAACATGAATTTGTCAGTTTGAATAGTTCAAAACAGCGTTTTTCTATGTTTTTGCAAGTTTAAAACAGCAATTTTATCGTCATTTCTCATAAATCGCCGTTTCACACGAAAGAAACATGAATTTGTCAGTTTGAATAGTTCAAAACAGCGTTTTTCTATGTTTTTGCAAGTTTAAAACAGCAGTTTTATCGTGATTTCACAAAAATCCACCGTTTCGAACGAAAGAAACCTGAATTTATCAGTTTGAATAGTTAAAAACAGCGTTTTTCTATGTTTTTGCAAGTTTAAAACAGCAATTTTATCGTCATTTCTCATAAATCGCCGTTTCACACGAAAGAAACATGAATTTATCAGTTTGAATAGTTAAAAACAGCGTTTTTCTATGTTTTTGCAAGTTTAAAACAGCAATTTTATCGTCATTTCTCATAAATCGCCGTTTCACACGAAAGAAACATGAATTTATCAGTTTGAATAGTTAAAAACAGCGTTTTTCTATGTTTTTGTAAGTTTAAAACAGCAATTTTATCGTCATTTCTCATAAATCGCCGTTTCACACGAAAGAAACATGAATTTGTCAGTTTGAATAGTTCAAAACAGCGTTTTTCTATGTTTTTGCAAGTTTAAAACAGCAATTTTATCGTCATTTCTCATAAATCGCCGTTTCACACGAAAGAAACATGAATTTGTCAGTTTGAATAGTTCAAAACAGCGTTTTTCTATGTTTTTGCAAGTTTAAAACAGCAGTTTTATCGTGATTTCACAAAAATCCACCGTTTCGAACGAAAGAAACCTGAATTTATCAGTTTGAATAGTTAAAAACAGCGTTTTTCTATGTTTTTGCAAGTTTAAAACAGCAATTTTATCGTCATTTCTCATAAATCGCCGTTTCACACGAAAGAAACATGAATTTATCAGTTTGAATAGTTAAAAACAGCGTTTTTCTATGTTTTTGCAAGTTTAAAACAGCAATTTTATCGTCATTTCTCATAAATCGCCGTTTCACACGAAAGAAACATGAATTTATCAGTTTGAATAGTTAAAAACAGCGTTTTTCTATGTTTTTGCAAGTTTAAAACAGCAATTTTATCGTCATTTCTCATAAATCGCCGTTTCACACGAAAGAAACATGAATTTGTCAGTTTGAATAGTTGAAAACAGCGTTTTTCTATGTTTTTGCAAGTTTAAAACAGCAATTTTATCGTCATTTCTCATAAATCGCCGTTTCACACGAAAGAAACATGAATTTGTCAGTTTGAATAGTTCAAAACAGCGTTTTTCTATGTTTTTTCATGTTTAAAACAGCAATTTTATCGTCATTTCTCATAAATCGCCGTTTCACACGAAAGAAACATGAATTTGTCAGTTTGAATATTTGAAAACAGCGTTTTTCTATGTTTTTGCAAGTTTAAAACAGCAATTTTATCGTCATTTCTCATAAATCGCCGTTTCACACGAAAGAAACATGAATTTGTCAGTTTGAATAGTTCAAAACAGCGTTTTTCTATGTTTTTTCATGTTTAAAACAGCAATTTTATCGTCATTTCTCATAAATCGCCGTTTCACACGAAAGAAACATGAATTTATCAGTTTGAATAGTTCAAAACAGCGTTTTTCTATGTTTTTGCAAGTTTAAAACAGCAGTTTTATCGTGATTTCACAAAAATCCACCGTTTCGAACGAAAGAAACCTGAATTTATCAGTTTGAATAGTTAAAAACAGCGTTTTTCTATGTTTTTGCAAGTTTAAAACAGCAATTTTATCGTCATTTCTCATAAATCGCCGTTTCACACGAAAGAAACATGAATTTGTCAGTTTTAATAGTTCAAAACAGCGTTTTTCTATGTTTTTGCAAGTTTAAAACAGCAATTTTATCGTCATTTCTCATAAATCGCCGTTGCACACGAAAGAAACATGAATTTGTCAGTTTGAATAGTTCAAAACAGCGTTTTTCTATGTTTTTTCATGTTTAAAATAGCAATTTTATCGTTATTTCTCATAAATCGCCGTTTCACACGAAAGAAACATGAATTTGTCAGTTTGAATAGTTGAAAACAGCGTTTTTCTAAGTTTTTGCAAGTTTAAAACAGCAATTTTATCGTCATTTCTCATAAATCGCCGTTTCACACGAAAGAAACATGAATTTGTCAGTTTGAATAGTTCAAAACAGCGTTTTTCTATGTTTTTTCATGTTTAAAACAGCAATTTTATCGTCATTTCTCATAAATCGCCGTTTCACACGAAAGAAACATGAATTTGTCAGTTTGAATGGTTGAAAACAGCGTTTTTCTATGTTTTTGCAAGTTTAAAACAGCAATTTTATCGTCATTTCTCATAAATCGCCGTTTCACACGAAAGAAACATGAATTTGTCAGTTTGAATAGTTCAAAACAGCGTTTTTATATGTTTTTGCAAGTTTAAAACAGCAATTTTATCGTCATTTCTCATAAAACGCCGTTTCACACGAAAGAAACATGAATTTGTCAGTTTGAATAGTTAAAAACAGCGTTTTTCTATGTTTTTGCAAGTTTAAAACAGCAATTTTATCGTCATTTTTCATAAATCGCCGTTTCACACGAAAGAATCATGAATTTGTCAGTTTGAATAGTTCAAAACAGCGTTTTTCTATGTTTTTGCAAGTTTAAAACAGCAATTTTATCGTCATTTCTCATAAATCGCCGTTTCACACGAAAGAAACATGAATTTGTCAGTTTGAATAGTTCAAAACAGCGTTTTTCTATGTTTTTTCATGTTTAAAACAGCAATTTTATCGTTATTTCTCATAAATCGCCGTTTCACACGAAAGAAACATGAATTTGTCAGTTTGAATAGTTGAAAACAGCGTTTTTCTATGTTTTTGCAAGTTTAAAACAGCAATTTTATCGTCATTTCTCATAAATCGCCGTTTCACATGAAAGAAACATGAATTTGTCAGTTTGAATAGTTCAAAACAGCGTTTTTCTATGTTTTTTCATGTTTAAAACAGCAATTTTATCGTCATTTCTTATAAATCGCCGTTTCACACGAAAGAAACATGAATTTGTCAGTTTGAATAGTTGAAAACAGCGTTTTTCTATGTTTTTGCAAGTTTAAAACAGCAATTTTATCGTCATTTCTCATAAATCGCCGTTTCACACGAAAGAAACATGAATTTGTCAGTTTGAATAGTTCAAAACAGCGTTTTTCTATGTTTTTGCAAGTTTAAAACAGCAATTTTTCGTCATTTCTCATAAAACGCTGTTTCACACGAAAGAAACATGAATTTGTCAGTTTGAATAGTTCAAAACAGCGTTTTTCTATGTTTTTTCATGTTTAAAACAGCAATTTTATCGTCATTTCTCATAAATCGCCGTTTCACACGAAAGAAACATGAATTTATCAGTTTGAATAGTTCAAAACAGCGTTTTTCTATGTTTTTGCAAGTTTAAAACAGCAGTTTTATCGTGATTTCACAAAAATCCACCGTTTCGAACGAAAGAAACCTGAATTTATCAGTTTGAATAGTTAAAAACAGCGTTTTTCTATGTTTTTGCAAGTTTAAAACAGCAATATTATCGTCATTTCTCATAAATAGCCGTTTTACACGAAAGAAACATGAATTTATCAGTTTGAATAGTTAAAAACAGCGTTTTTCTATGTTTTTGTAAGTTTAAAACAGCAATTTTATCGTCATTTCTCATAAATCGCCGTTTCACACGAAAGAAACATGAATTTGTCAGTTTGAATAGTTCAAAACAGCGTATTTCTATGTTTTTGCAAGTTTAAAACAGCAATTTTATCGTCATTTCTCATAAATCGCCGTTTCACACGAAAGAAACATGAATTTGTCAGTTTGAATAGTTCAAAACAGCGTTTTTCTATGTTTTTTATGTTTAAAACAGCAATTTATATCGTCATTTCTCATAAATCGCCGTTTCACACGAAAGAAACATGAATTTGTCAGTTTGAATAGTTCAAAACAGCGTTTTTCTATGTTTTTGCAAGTTTAAAACAGCAGTTTTATCGTGATTTCACAAAAATCCACCGTTTCGAACGAAAGAAACCTGAATTTATCAGTTTGAATAGTTAAAAACAGCGTTTTTCTATGTTTTTGCAAGTTTAAAACAGCAATTTTATCGTCATTTCTCATAAATCGCCGTTTCACACGAAAGAAACATGAATTTATCAGTTTGAATAGTTAAAAACAGCGTTATTCTATGTTTTTGCAAGTTTAAAACAGCAATTTTATCGTCATTTCTCATAAATCGCCGTTTCACACGAAAGAAACATGAATTTGTCAGTTTGAATAGTTCAAAACAGCGTTTTTCTATGTTTTTGCAAGTTTAAAACAGCAATTTTATCGTCATTTCTCATAAATCGCCGTTTCACACGAAAGAAACATGAATTTGTCAGTTTGAATAGTTCAAAACAGCGTTTTTCTATGTTTTTTCATGTTTAAAACAGCAATTTTATCGTTATTTCTCATAAATCGCCGTTTCACACGAAAGAAACATGAATTTGTCAGTTCGAATAGTTGAAAACAGCGTTTTTCTATGTTTTTGCAAGTTTAAAACAGCAATTTTATCGTCATTTCTCATAAATCGCCGTTTCACACGAAAGAAACATGAATTTATCAGTTTGAATAGTTCAAAACAGCGTTTTTCTATGTTTTTTCATGTTTAAAACAGCAATTTTATCGTCATTTCTCATAAATCGCCGTTTCACACGAAAGAAACATGAATTTATCAGTTTGAATAGTTCAAAACAGCGTTTTTCTATGTTTTTGCAAGTTTAAAACAGCAGTTTTATCGTGATTTCACAAAAATCCACCGTTTCGAACGAAAGAAACCTGAATTTATCAGTTTGAATAGTTAAAAACAGCGTTTTTCTATGTTTTTGCAAGTTTAAAACAGCAATTTTATCGTCATTTCTCATAAATCGCCGTTTCACACGAAAGAAACATGAATTTGTCAGTTTGAATAGTTGAAAACAGCGTTTTTCTATGTTTTTGCAAGTTTAAAACAGCAATTTTATCGTCATTTCTCATAAATCGCCGTTTCACACGAAAGAAACATTAATTTATCAGTTTGAATAGTTCAAAACAGCGTTTTTCTATGTTTTTGCAAGTTTAAAACAGCAGTTTTATCGTGATTTCACAAAAATCCACCGTTTCGAACGAAAGAAACCTGAATTTATCAGTTTGAATAGTTAAAAACAGCGTTTTTCTATGTTTTTGCAAGTTTAAAACAGCAATTTTATCGTCATTTCTCATAAATCGCTGTTTTACACGAAAGAAACATGAATTTATCAGTTTGAATAGTTAAAAACAGCGTTTTTCTATGTTTTTGCAAGTTTAAAACAGCAATTTTATCGTCATTTCTCATAAATCGCCGTTTCACACGAAAGAAACATGAATTTGTCAGTTTGAATAGTTCAAAACAGCGTTTTTCTATGTTTTTGCAAGTTTAAAACAGCAGTTTTATCGTGATTTCACAAAAATCCACCGTTTCGAACGAAAGAAACCTGAATTTATCAGTTTGAATAGTTAAAAACAGCGTTTTTTTATGTTTTTGCAAGTTTAAAACAGCAATTTTATCGTCATTTCTCATAAATCGCTGTTTTACACGAAAGAAACATGAATTTATCAGTTTGAATAGTTAAAAACAGCGTTTTTCTATGTTTTTGCAAGTTTAAAACAGCAATTTTATCGTCATTTCTCATAAATCGCCGTTTCACACGAAAGAAACATGAATTTGTCAGTTTGAATAGTTCAAAACAGCGTTTTTCTATGTTTTTGCAAGTTTAAAACAGCAGTTTTATCGTGATTTCACAAAAATCCACCGTTTCGAACGAAAGAAACCTGAATTTATCAGTTTGAATAGTTAAAAACAGCGTTTTTCTATGTTTTTGCAAGTTTAAAACAGCAATTTTATCGTCATTTCTCATAAATCGCCGTTTCACACGAAAGAAACATGAATTTGTCAGTTTGAATAGTTCAAAACAGCGTTTTTCTATGTTTTTTCATGTTTAAAACAGCAATTTTATCGTCATTTTTCATAAATCGCCGTTTCACACGAAAGAAACATGAATTTGTCAGTTTGAATAGTTGAAAACAGCGTTTTTCTATGTTTTTGCAAGTTTAAAACAGCAATTTTATCGTCATTTCTCATAAATCGCCGTTTCACACGAAAGAAACATGAATTTGTCAGTTTGAATAGTTCAAAACAGCGTTTTTTATGTTTTTTTATGTTTAAAACAGCAATTTTATCGTCATTTCTTATAAATCGCCGTTTCACACGAAAGAAACATGAATTTGTCAGTTTGAATAGTTGAAAACAGGGTTTACTATGTTTTTGCAAGTTTAAAACAGCAATTTTATCGTCATTTCTCATAAATCGCCGTTTCACACGAAAGAAACATGAATTTGTCAGTTTGAATAGTTCAAAACAGCGTTTTTCTATGTTTTTGCAAGTTTAAAACAGCAATTTTATCGTCATTTCTCATAAAACGCCGTTTCACACGAAAGAAACATGAATTTGTCAGTTTGAATAGTTGAAAACAGCGTTTTTCTATGTTTTTGCAAGTTTAAAACAGCAATTTTATCGTCATTTCTCATAAATCGCCGTTTCACACGAAAGAAACATGAATTTATCAGTTTGAATAGTTCAAAACAGCGTTTTTCTATGTTTTTGCAAGTTTAAAACAGCAGTTATATTGTGATTTCACAAAAATCCACCGTTTCGAACGAAAGAAACCTGAATTTATCAGTTTGAATAGTTAAAAACAGCGTTTTTCTATGTTTTTGCAAGTTTAAAACAGCAATTTTATCGTCATTTCTCATAAATCGCCGTTTCACACGAAAGAAACATGAATTTGTCAGTTTGAATAGTTGAAAACAGCGTTTTTCTATGTTTTTGCAAGTTTAAAACAGCAATTTTATCGTCATTTCTCATAAATCGCCGTTTCACACGAAAGAAACATGAATTTGTCAGTTTGAATAGTTCAAAACAGCGTTTTTCTATGTTTTTGCAAGTTTAAAACAGCAATTTTATCGTCATTTCTCATAAATCGCCGTTTCACACGAAAGAAACATGAATTTGTCAGTTTGAATAGTTCAAAACAGCGTTTTTCTATGTTTTTTATGTTTAAAACAGCAATTTATATCGTCATTTCTCATAAATCGCCGTTTCACACGAAAGAAACATGAATTTGTCAGTTTGAATAGTTCAAAACAGCGTTTTTCTATGTTTTTGCAAGTTTAAAACAGCAGTTTTATCGTGATTTCACAAAAATCCACCGTTTCGAACGAAAGAAACCTGAATTTATCAGTTTGAGTAGTTAAAAACAGCGTTTTTCTATGTTTTTGCAAGTTTAAAACAGCAATTTTATCGTCATTTCTCATAAATCGCCGTTTCACACGAAAGAAACATGAATTTATCAGTTTGAATAGTTAAAAACAGCGTTTTTCTATGTTTTTGCAAGTTTAAAACAGCAATTTTATCGTCATTTCTCATAAATCGCCGTTTCACACGAAAGAAACATGAATTTGTCAGTTTGAATAGTTCAAAACAGCGTTTTTCTATGTTTTTGCAAGTTTAAAACAGCAATTTTATCGTCATTTCTCATAAATCGCCGTTTCACACGAAAGAAACATGAATTTGTCAGTTTGAATAGTTCAAAACAGCGTTTTTCTATGTTTTTTCATGTTTAAAACAGCAATTTTATCGTTATTTCTCATAAATCGCCGTTTCACACGAAAGAAACATGAATTTGTCAGTTTGAATAGTTGAAAACAGCGTTTTTCTATGTTTTTGCAAGTTTAAAACAGCAATTTTATCGTCATTTCTCATAAATCGCCGTTCCACACGAAAGAAACATGAATTTGTCAGTTTGAATAGTTCAAAACAGCGTTTTTCTATGTTTTTTCATGTTTAAAACAGCAATTTTATCATCATTTCTCATAAATCGCCGTTTCACACGAAAGAAACATGAATTTGTCAGTTTGAATAGTTCAAAACAGCGTTTTTCTATGTTTTTTCATGTTTAAAACAGCAATTTTATCGTCATTTCTCATAAATCGCCGTTTCACACGAAAGAAACATGAATTTATTAGTTTGAATAGTTCAAAACAGCGTTTTTCTATGTTTTTGCAAGTTTAAAACAGCAGTTTTATCGTGATTTCACAAAAATCCACCGTTTCGAACGAAAGAAACCTGAATTTATCAGTTTGAATAGTTAAAAACAGCGTTTTTCTATGTTTTTGCAAGTTAAAAACAGCAATTTTATCGTCATTTCTCATAAATCGCTGTTTTACACGAAAGAAACATGAATTTATCAGTTTGAATAGTTAAAAATAGCGTTTTTCTATGTTTTTGCAAGTTTAAAACAGCAATTTTATCGTCATTTCTCATAAATCGCCGTTTCACACGAAAGAAACATGAATTTGTCAGTTTGAATAGTTCAAAACAGCGTTTTTCTATGTTTTTGCAAGTTTAAAACAGCAATTTTATCGTCATTTCTCATAAATCGCCGTTTCACACGAAAGAAACATGAATTTGTCAGTTTGAATAGTTCAAAACAGCGTTTTTCTATGTTTTTTATGTTTAAAACAGCAATTTTATCGTCATTTTTCATAAATCGCCGTTTCACACGAAAGAAACATGAATTTGTCAGTTTGAATAGTTCAAAACAGCGTTTTTCTATGTTTTTGCAAGTTTAAAACAGCAGTTTTATCGTGATTTCACAAAAATCCACCGTTTCGAACGAAAGAAACCTGAATTTATCAGTTTGAATAGTTAAAAACAGCGTTTTTCTATGTTTTTGCAAGTTTAAAACAGCAATTTTATCGTCATTTCTCATAAATCGCCGTTTCACACGAAAGAAACATGAATTTATCAGTTTGAATAGTTAAAAACAGCGTTTTTCTATGTTTTTGCAAGTTTAAAACAGCAATTTTATCGTCATTTCTCATAAATCGCCGTTTCACACGAAAGAAACATGAATTTGTCAGTTTGAATAGTTCAAAACAGCGTTTTTCTATGTTTTTGCAAGTTTAAAACAGCAATTTTATCGTCATTTCTCATAAATCGCCGTTTCACACGAAAGAAACATGAATTTATCAGTTTGAATAGTTCAAAACAGCGTTTTTCTATGTTTTTGCAAGTTTAAAACAGCAGTTTTATCGTGATTTCACAAAAATCCACCGTTTCGAACGAAAGAAACCTGAATTTATCAGTTTGAATAGTTAAAAACAGCGTTTTTCTATGTTTTTGCAAGTTTAAAACAGCAATTTTATCGTCATTTCTCATAAATCGCCGTTTCACACGAAAGAAACATGAATTTATCAGTTTGAATAGTTAAAAACAGCGTTTTTCTATGTTTTTGCAAGTTTAAAACAGCAATTTTATCGTCATTTCTCATAAATCGCCGTTTCACACGAAAGAAACATGAATTTGTCAGCTTGAATAGTTCAAAACAGCGTTTTTCTATGTTATTGCAAATTTAACACAGCAATTTTATCGTCATTTCTCATAAATCGCCGTTTCACACGAAAGAAACATGAATTTGTCAGTTTGAATAGTTCAAAACAGCGTTTTTCTATGTTTTTTCATGTTTAAAACAGCAATTTTATCGTCATTTTTCATAAATCGCCGTTTCACACGAAAGAAACATGAATTTGTCAGTTTGAATAGTTGAAAACAGCGTTTTTCTATGTTTTTGCAAGTTTAAAACAGCAATTTTATCGTCATTTCTCATAAATCGCCGTTTCACACGAAAGAAACATGAATTTGTCAGTTTGAATAGTTCAAAACAGCGTTTTTCTATGTTTTTTCATGTTTAAAACAGCAATTTTATCGTCATTTCTTATAAATCGCCGTTTCACACGAAAGAAACATGAATTTGTCAGTTTGAATAGTTGAAAACAGGGTTTACTATGTTTTTGCAAGTTTAAAACAGCAATTTTATCGTCATTTCTCATAAATCGCCGTTTCACACGAAAGAAACATGAATTTGTCAGTTTGAATAGTTCAAAACAGCGTTTTTCTATGTTTTTGCAAGTTTAAAACAGCAATTTTATCGTCATTTCTCATAAAACGCCGTTTCACACGAAAGAAACATGAATTTGTCAGTTTGAATAGTTCAAAACAGCGTTTTTCTATGTTTTTTCATGTTTAAAACAGCAATTTTATCGTCATTTCTCATAAATCGCCGTTTCACACGAAAGAAACATGAATTTATCAGTTTGAATAGTTAAAAAAAGCGTTTTTCTATGTTTTTGCAAGTTTAAAACAGCAATTTTATCGTCATTTCTCATAAATCGCCGTTTCACACGAAAGAAACATGAATTTATCAGTTTGAATAGTTCAAAACAGCGTTTTTCTATGTTTTTGCAAGTTTAAAACAGCAGTTATATTGTGATTTTACAAAAATCCACCGTTTCGAACGAAAGAAACCTGAATTTATCAGTTTGAATAGTTAAAAACAGCGTTTTTCTATGTTTTTGCAAGTTTAAAACAGCAATTTTATCGTCATTTCTCATAAATCGCCGTTTCACACGAAAGAAACATGAATTTGTCAGTTTGAATAGTTGAAAACAGCGTTTTTCTATGTTTTTGCAAGTTTAAAACAGTAATTTTATCGTCATTTCTCATAAATAACCGTTTCACACGAAAGAAACATGAATTTGTCAGTTTGAATAGTTGAAAACAGCGTTTTTCTATGTTTTTGCAAGTTTAAAACAGCAATTTTATCGTCATTTCTCATAAATCGCCGTTTCACACGAAAGAAACATGAATTTGTCAGTTTGAATAGTTCAAAACAGCGTTTTTCTATGTTTTTTCATGTTTAAAACAGCAATTTTATCGTCATTTCTCATAAATCGCCGTTTCACACGAAAGAAACATGAATTTGTCAGTTTGAATAGTTGAAAACAGCGTTTTTCTATGTTTTTGCAAGTTTAAAACAGCAATTTTATCGTCATTTCTCATAAATCGCCGTTTCACACGAAAGAAACATGAATTTGTCAGTTTGAATAGTTCAAAACAGCGTTTTGCTATGTTTTTGCAAGCTTAAAACAGCAATTTTATCCTCATTTCTCATAAAACGCCGTTTCACACGAAAGAAACATGAATTTGTCAGTTTGAATAGTTAAAAAAAGCGTTTTTCTATGTTTTTGCAAGTTTAAAACAGCAATTTTATCGTCATTTCTCATAAATCGCCGTTTCACACGAAAGAAACATGAATTTATCAGTTTGAATAGTTCAAAACAGCGTTTTTCTATGTTTTTGCAAGTTTAAAACAGCAGTTTTATCGTGATTTCACAAAAATCCACCGTTTCGAACGAAAGAAACCTGAATTTATCAGTTTGAATAGTTAAAAACAGCGTTTTTCTATGTTTTTGCAAGTTTAAAACAGCAATTTTATCGTCATTTCTCATAAATCGCCGTTTCACACGAAAGAAACATGAATTTATCAGTTTGAATAGTTAAAAACAGCGTTTTTCTATGTTTTTGCAAGTTTAAAACAGCAGTTTTATCGTCATTTCTCATAAATCGCCGTTTCACACGAAAGAAACATGAATTTGTCAGTTTGAATAGTTCAAAACAGCGTTTTTCTATGTTTATGCAAGTTTAAAACAGCAATTTTATCGTCATTTCTCATAAATCGCCGTTTCACACGAAAGAAACATGAATTTGTCAGTTTGAATAGTTCAAAACAGCGTTTTTCTATGTTTTTTCATGTTTAAAACAGCAATTTTATCGTCATTTCTCATAAATCGCCGTTTCACACGAAAGAAACATGAATTTGTCAGTTTGAATAGTTGAAAACAGCGTTTTTCTATGTTTTTGCAAGTTTAAAACAGCAATTTTATCGTCATTTCTCATAAATCGCCGTTTCACACGAAAGAAACATGAATTTGTCATTTTGAATAGTTCAAAACAGCGTTTTTCTATGTTTTTTCATGTTTAAAACAGCAATTTTATCGTCATTTCTCATAAATCGCCGTTTCACACGAAAGAAACATGAATTTGTCAGTTTGAATAGTTGAAAACAGCGTTTTTCTATGTTTTTGCAAGTTTAAAACAGCAATTTTATCGTCATTTCTCATAAATCGCCGTTTCACACGAAAGAAACATGAATTTGTCAGTTTGAATAGTTCAAAACAGCGTTTTTCTATGTTTTTTCATGTTTAAAACAGCAATTTTATCGTCATTTCTTATAAATCGCCGTTTCACACGAAAGAAACATGAATTTGTCAGTTTGAATAGTTGAAAACAGGGTTTACTATGTTTTTGCAAGTTTAAAACAGCAATTTTATCGTCATTTCTCATAAATCGCCGTTTCACACGAAAGAAACATGAATTTGTCAGTTTGAATAGTTCAAAACAGCGTTTTTCTATGTTTTTGCAAGTTTAAAACAGCAATTTTATCGTCATTTCTCATAAAACGCCGTTTCACACGAAAGAAACATGAATTTGTCAGTTTGAATAGTTCAAAACAGCGTTTTTCTATGTTTTTTCATGTTTAAAACAGCAATTTTATCGTCATTTCTCATAAATCGCCGTTTCACACGAAAGAAACATGAATTTATCAGTTTGAATAGTTAAAAAAAGCGTTTTTCTATGTTTTTGCAAGTTTAAAACAGCAATTTTATCGTCATTTCTCATAAATCGCCGTTTCACACGAAAGAAACATGAATTTATCAGTTTGAATAGTTCAAAACAGCGTTTTTCTATGTTTTTGCAAGTTTAAAACAGCAGTTATATTGTGATTTTACAAAAATCCACCGTTTCGAACGAAAGAAACCTGAATTTATCAGTTTGAATAGTTAAAAACAGCGTTTTTCTATGTTTTTGCAAGTTTAAAACAGCAATTTTATCGTCATTTCTCATAAATCGCCGTTTCACACGAAAGAAACATGAATTTGTCAGTTTGAATAGTTGAAAACAGCGTTTTTCTATGTTTTTGCAAGTTTAAAACAGCAATTTTATCGTCATTTCTCATAAATAACCGTTTCACACGAAAGAAACATGAATTTGTCAGTTTGAATAGTTGAAAACAGCGTTTTTCTATGTTTTTGCAAGTTTAAAACAGCAATTTTATCGTCATTTCTCATAAATCGCCGTTTCACACGAAAGAAGCATGAATTTGTCAGTTTGAATAGTTCAAAACAGCGTTTTTCTATGTTTTTTCATGTTTAAAACAGCAATTTTATCGTCATTTCTCATAAATCGCCGTTTCACACGAAAGAAACATGAATTTGTCAGTTTGAATAGTTGAAAACAGCGTTTTTCTATGTTTTTGCAAGTTTAAAACAGCAATTTTATCGTCATTTCTCATAAATCGCCGTTTCACACGAAAGAAACTTGAATTTGTCATTTTGAATAGTTCAAAACAGCGTTTTTCTATGTTTTTTCATGTTTAAAACAGCAATTTTATCGTCATTTCTCATAAATCGCCGTTTCACACGAAAGAAACATGAATTTGTCAGTTTGAATAGTTGAAAACAGCGTTTTTCTATGTTTTTGCAAGTTTAAAACAGCAATTTTATCGTCATTTCTCATAAATCGCCGTTTCACACGAAAGAAACATGAATTTGTCAGTTTGAATAGTTCAAAACAGCGTTTTTTATGTTTTTGCAAGTTTAAAACAGCAATTTTATCGTCATTTCTCATAAATCGCCGTTTCACACGAAAGAAACATGAATTTATCAGTTTGAATAGTTCAAAACAGCGTTTTTCTACGTTTTTTCATGTTTAAAACAGCAATTTTATCGTCATTTCTCATAAATCGCCGTTTCACACGAAAGAAACATGAATTTGTCAGTTTGAATAGTTGAAAACAGCGTTTTTCTATGTTTTTGCAAGTTTAAAACAGCAATTTTATCGTCATTTCTCATAAATCGCCGTTTCACACGAAAGAAACATGAATTTATCAGTTTGAATAGTTAAAAACAGCGTTTTTCTATGTTTTTGTAAGTTTAAAACAGCAATTTTATCGTCATTTCTCATAAAACACCGTTTCACACGAAAGAAACATGAATTTGTCAGTTTGAATAGTTCAAAACAGCGTTTTTCTATGTTTTTTCATGTTTAAAACAGCAATTTTATCGAAATTTCTCATAAATAGCCGTTTCACACGAAAGAAACATGAATTTATCAGTTTGAATAGTTCAAAACAGCGTTTTTCTATGTTTTTGCAAGTTTAAAACAGCAGTTTTATCGTGATTTCACAAAAATCCACCGTTTCGAACGAAAGAAACCTGAATTTATCAGTTTGAATAGTTAAAAACAGCGTTTTTCTATGTTTTTGCAAGTTTAAAACAGCAATTTTATCGTCATTTCTCATAAATCGCCGTTTCACACGAAAGAAACATGAATTTATCAGTTTGAATAGTTAAAAACAGCGTTTTTCTATGTTTTTGTAAGTTTAAAACAGCAATTTTATCGTCATTTCTCATAAATCGCCGTTTCATACGAAAGAAACATGAATTTGTCAGTTTGAATAGTTCAAAACAGCGTTTTTCTATGTTTTTGCAAGTTTAAAACAGCGTTTTTCTATGTTTTTGCAAGTTTAAAACAGCAATTTTATCGTCATTTCTCATAAATCGCCGTTTCACGCGAAAGAAACATGAATTTGTCAGTTTGAATAGTTCAAAACAGCGTTTTTCTATGTTTTTGCAAGTTTAAAACAGCAATTTTATCCTCATTTCTCATAAAACGCCGTTTCACACGAAAGAAACATGAATTTGTCAGTTTGAATAGTTAAAAAAAAGCGTTTTTCTATGTTTTTGCAAGTTTAAAACAGCAATTTTATCGTCATTTCTCATAAATCGCCGTTTCACACGAAAGAAACATGAATTTATCAGTTTGAATAGTTCAAAACAGCGTTTTTCTATGTTTTTGCATGTTTAAAACAGCAGTTTTATCGTGATTTCACAAAAATCCACCGTTTCGAACGAAAGAAACCTGAATTTATCAGTTTGAATAGTTAAAAACAGCGTTTTTCTATGTTTTTGCAAGTTTAAAACAGCAATTTTATCGTCATTTCTCATAAATCGCCGTTTCACACGAAAGAAACATGAATTTATCAGTTTGAATAGTTAAAAACAGCGTTTTTCTATGTTTTTGTAAGTTTAAAACAGCAATTTTATCGTCATTTCTCATAAATCGCCGTTTCACACGAAAGAAACATGAATTTGTCAGTTTGAATAGTTCAAAACAGCGTTTTTCTATGTTTTTGCAAGTTTAAAACAGCAATTTTATCGTCATTTCTCATAAAACGCCGTTTCACACGAAAGAAACATGAATTTGTCAGTTTGAATAGTTCAAAACAGCGTTTTTCTATGTTTTTTCATGTTTAAAACAGCAATTTTATCGTCATTTCTCATAAATCGCCGTTTCACACGAAAGAAACATGAATTTATCAGTTTGAATAGTTCAAAACCGCGTTTTTCTATGTTTTTGCAAGTTTAAAACAGCAGTTTTATCGTGATTTCACAAAAATCCACCGTTTCGAACGAAAGAAACCTGAATTTATCAGTTTGAATAGTTAAAAACAGCGTTTTTCTATGTTTTTGCAAGTTTAAAACAGCAATTTTATCGTCATTTCTCATAAATCGCCGTTTCACACGAAAGAAACATGAATTTATCAGTTTGAATAGTTAAAAACAGCGTTTTTCTATGTTTTTGTAAGTTTAAAACAGCAATTTTATCGTCATTTCTCATAAATCGCCGTTTCACACGAAAGAAACATGAATTTGTCAGTTTGAATAGTTCAAAACAGCGTTTTTCTATGTTTTTGCAAGTTTAAAACAGCAATTTTATCGTCATTTCTCATAAATCGCCGTTTCACACGAAAGAAACATGAATTTGTCAGTTTGAATAGTTCAAAACAGCGTTTTTCTATGTTTTTTCATGTTTAAAACAGCAATTTTATCGTCATTTCTCATAAATCACCGTTTCACACGAAAGAAACATGAATTTGTCAGTTTGAATAGTTGAAAACAGCGTTTTTCTATGTTTTTGCAAGTTTAAAACAGCAATTTTATCGTCATTTCTCATAAATCGCCGTTTCACACGAAAGAAACATGAATTTGTCAGTTTGAATAGTTCAAAACAGCGTTTTTTATGTTTTTGCAAGTTTAAAACAGCAATTTTATCGTCATTTCTCATAAATCGCCGTTTCACACGAAAGAAACATGAATTTATCAGTTTGAATAGTTCATAACAGCGTTTTTCTATGTTTTTTCATGTTTAAAACAGCAATTTTATCGTCATTTCTCATAAATCGCCGTTTCACACGAAAGAAACATGAATTTGTCAGTTTGAATAGTTGAAAACGGCGTTTTTCTATGTTTTTGCAAGTTAAAAACAGCAATTTTATCGTCATTTCTCATAAATCGCCGTTTCACACGAAAGAAACATGAATTAATCAGTTTGAATAGTTAAAAACAGCGTTTTTCTATGTTTTTGTAAGTTTAAAACAGCAATTTTATCGTCATTTCTCATAAAACACCGTTTCACACGAAAGAAACATGAATTTGTCAGTTTGAATAGTTCAAAACAGCGTTTTTCTATGTTTTTTTATGTTTAAAACAGCAATTTTATCGAAATTTCTCATAAATAGCCGTTTCACACGAAAGAAACATGAATTTATCAGTTTGAATAGTTCAAAACAGCGTTTTTCTATGTTTTTTCATGTTTAAAACAGCAATTTTATCGTCATTTCTCATAAATCACCGTTTCACACGAAAGAAACATGAATTTGTCAGTTTGAATAGTTGAAAACAGCGTTTTTCTATGTTTTTGCAAGTTTAAAACAGCAATTTTATCGTCATTTCTCATAAATCGCCGTTTCACACGAAAGAAACATGAATTTGTCAGTTTGAATAGTTCAAAACAGCGTTTTTTCTATGTTTTTTCATGTTTAAAACAGCAATTTTATCGTCATTTCTCATAAATCACCGTTTCACACGAAAGAAACATGAATTTGTCAGTTTGAATAGTTGAAAACAGCGTTTTTCTATGTTTTTGCAAGTTTAAAACAGCAATTTTATCGTCATTTCTCATAAATCGCCGTTTCACACGAAAGAAACATGAATTTGTCAGTTTGAATAGTTGAAAACAGCGTTTTTCTATGTTTTTGCAAGTTTAAAACAGCAATTTTATCGTCATTTCTCATAAA
>CAWWDY010001607.1:0-45000 GCA_963942605.1 Poecilus cupreus | reverse complement strand
AGCATTTTTGTATGTTTTTGCAAGCTGAAAACAGCTAATTTTTCTTGATTTTGCAAACATAAGCCATTACACACGACATATACATGAATATGACAGTTTGTATACTTAAAAACGGTGTTTTTGTATGCTTTTGCATGCTTAAAAGCAGCAATTTTATCTTGATTTCACCAACAATAGCCATTATACACGACAAAAACATGAATATGACAGTTTAAATACATGAAAACAGCATTTTGTATGTTTTTGCAAGCTGTAAACAGCTATTTTATCTTGATTTTGCAAAAAATAGCCATTACACACGACAATATACATGAATATGACAGTTTGTATACTTAATAACGGTGTTTTGTATGCTTTTGCATGCTTAAAACAGCAATTTAATTTTGATTTCACCAACATTAGCCATTATACACGACAGAAACATGAATATGACAGTTTAGATACTTGAAAACAGCATTTTGTATGTTTTTGCAAGCTGAAAACAGCTATTTTTTCTTGATTTTGCAAACATAATCCATTACACACGACATATACTTGAATATGACAGTTTGTATACTTAAAAACCGTGTTTTGTATGCTTTTGCATGCTTAAAACAGCAATTTTATCTTGATTTCAAAAACATTAGCCATTATACACGACAGAAACATGAATATGACAAGTTTAGATACTTGAAAACAGCATTTTGTATGTTTTTGCAAGCTGAAAACATCTATTTTTATCTTGATTTTGCAACATAAGCCATTACACACGACATATACATGAATATGACAGTTTGTATACTTAAAAACATTGTTTTGTATGCTTTTGCATGCTTAAAACAGCATTTTTATCTTGATTTCACCAACATTAGCCATTATACACGACAGAAACATGAATCTGACTAGTTTAAATACTTGAAAGCAGCATTTTGTATGTTTTTGCATGCTTAAAACTGCAATTTTATCTTGATTTTGCAAACATAAGCCATTACACACGACATATACATGAATATGACAGTTTTTATACTTAAAAACGGTGTTTTGTATGCTTTTTGCATGCTTAAAACAGCAATTTTATCTTGATTTCACCAACATAAGCCATTACACACGACATATACATGGATATGACAGTTTGTATACTTAAAAACAGTGTTTTGTATGCTTTTGCATGCTTAAAACTGCAATTTTATCTTGATTTCACCAACATTAGCCATTATAGACGACAGAAACATGAATCTGACTGTTAAAATACTTGAAAGCAGCATTTTGTATGTTTTTGCAAGCTTAAAACAGCTATTTTATCTTGATTTTGCAAACATAGGCCATTACACACGACATATACATGAATATGACAGTTTGTATACTAAAAACGGTGTTTTGTATGCTTTTGCAAGCTTAAAACAGCAATTTTATCTTGATTTCACCAACATTAGCCATTATACACGACAGAAACATGAATATGACAGTTTAGATACTTGAAAACAGCATTTTGTATGTTTTTGCAAGCTGAAAACAGCTAATTTTCTTGATTTTGCAAACATAAGCCATTACACACGACATATACATGAATATGACAGTTTGTATACTTAAAAACGGTGTTTTGTATGCTTTTGCATGCTTAAAACAGCAATTTTATCTTGATTTCACCAACAATAGACATTATACACGACAAAAACATGAATATGACAGTTTAAATACATGAAAACAGCATTTTGTATGTTTTTGCAAGCTGTAAACAGCTATTTTATCTTGATTTTGCAAAAAATAGCCATTACACACGACATATACATGAATATGACAGTTTGTATACTTAATAACGGTGTTTTGTATGCTTTTGCATGCTTAAAACAGCAATTTTATTTTGATTTCACCAACATTAGCCATTATACACGACAGAAACATGAATATGACAGTTTACATACTTGAAAACAGCATTTTGTATGTTTTTGCAAGCTGAAAACAGCTATTTTTTCTTGATTTTGCAAACATAATCCATTACACACGACATATACTTGAATATGACAGTTTGTATACTTAAAAACCGTGTTTTGTATGCTTTTGCATGCTTAAAACAGCAATTTTATCTTGATTTCAAAAACATTAGCCATTATACACGACAGAAACATGAATATGACAGTTTAGATACTTGAAAACAGCATTTTGTATGTTTTTGCAAGCTGAAAACTGCTATTTTATCTTGATTTTGCAAACATATGCCATTACACACGACATATACATGAATATGACAGTTTGTATACTTAAAAACATTGTTTTGTATGCTTTTGCATGCTTAAAACAGCATTTTTATCTTGATTTCACCAACATTAGCCATTATACACGACAGAAACATGAATCTGACTGTTTAAATACTTGAAAGCAGCATTTTGTATGTTTTTGCATGCTTAAAACTGCAATTTTATCTTGATTTTGCAAACATAAGCCATTACACACGACATATACATGAATATGACAGTTTGTATACTTAAAAACGGTGTTTTGTATGCTTTTGGATGCTTAAAACAGCAATGTTATCTTGATTTCACCAACATTAGCCATTATACACGACAGAAACATGAATATGACAGTTTAAATACTTGAAAGCAGCATTTTGTATGTTTTTGCAAGCTGAAAACAGCTATTTTATCTTGATTTTGCAAACATAAGCCATTACGCACGACATATACATGAATATGACAGTTTGTATACTTGAAAACGGTGTTTTGTATGCTTTTGCATGCTTAAAACAGCAATTTTATCTTTATTTCACCAACATTAGCCTTTGTACACGACAGAAACATGAATATGACAGTTTAGATACTTGAAAACAGCATTTTGTATGTTTTTGCAAGCTGAAAACTGTTATTTTATCTTGATTTTGCAAACATATGCAATTACACACGACATATACATGAATATGACAGTTTGTATACTTAAAACCCGTGTTTTGTATGCTTTTGCATGCTTAAAACTGCAATTTTATCTTGATTTCACCAACATTAGCCATTATACACGACAGAAACATGAATATGACAGTTTAAATACTTGAAAACAGCATTTTGTATGTTTTGCAAGCTGAAAATAGCTATTTTATCTTGAGTTTGCAAACATAAGCCATTAGACACGACATATACATGAATATGCCAGTTTGTATACTTAAAAAACGTTGTTTTGTATGCTCTTGCATGCTTAAAACTGCAATTTTATCTTGATTTCACCAACATTAGCAATTATACACGACATAAACATGAATATGACAGTTTAAATACTTGAAAGCAGCATTTTTTATGTTTTTGCAAGCTGAAAACAGCTATTATATCTTGATTTTGCAAACATAAGCCATAACACACGACATATACATGAATATGACAGTTTGTATACTTAAAAACGGTGTTTTGTATGCTTTTGCATGCTTAAAACAGCAATTTTATCTTGATTTCACCAACATTAGCCATTATACACGATAGAAACATGAATATGACAGTTTAAATACTTGAAAGCAACATTTTGTATGTTTTTGCAAGCTGAAGACAGCTATTTTATCTTGATTTTGCAAACATAAGCCATTACACACGACATATACATGAATATGACAGTTTGTATACTTAAAAACGGTGTTTTGTATGCTTTTGCATGCTTAAAACAGCAATTTTATCTTGATTTCAAAAACATTAGCCATTATACACGACAGAAACATGAATATGACAGTTTAGATACTTGAAAACAGCATTTTGTATGTTTTAGCAAACTGAAAACAGCTATTTTATCTTGATTTTGCAAACATAAGCCATTACACACGACATATACATGAATATGACAGTTTGTATACTTAAAAACATTGTTTTGTATGCTTTTGCATGCTTAAAACAGCATTTTTATCTTGATTTCACCAACATTAGCCATTATACACGACAGAAACATGAATCTGACTGTTTAAATACTTGAAAGCAGCATTTTGTATGTTTTTGCATGCTTAAAACTGCAATTTTATCTTGATTTTGAGAACATAAGCCATTACACACGACATATACATGAATATGACAGTTTGTATACTTAAAAACGGTGTTTTGTATGCTTTTGCATGCTTAAAACAGCAATTTTATCTTGATTTTACCAACATAAGCCATTACACACGACATATACATGAATATGACAGTTTGTATACTTAAAAACAGTGTTTTGTATGCTTTTGCATGCTTAAAACTGCAATTTTATCTTGATTTCACCAACATTAGCCATTATAGACGACAGAAACATGAATCTGACTGTTAAAATACTTGAAAGCAGCATTTTGTATGTTTTTGCAAGCTGAAAACAGCTATTTTATCTTGATTTTGCAAACATAGGCCATTACACACGACATATACATGAATATGACAGTTTGTATACTAAAAACGGTGTTTTGTATGCTTTTGCAAGCTTAAAACAGCAATTTTATCTTGATTTCACCAACATTAGCCATTATACACGACAGAAACATGAATATGACAGTTTAGATACTTGAAAACAGCATTTTGTATGTTTTTGCAAGCTGAAAACAGCTAATTTTTCTTGATTTTGCAAACATAAGCCATTACACACGACATATACATGAATATGACAGTTTGTATACTTAAAAACGGTGTTTTGTATGCTTTTGCATGCTTAAAACAGCAATTTTATCTTGATTTCACCAACAATAGCCATTATACACGACAAAAACATGAATATGACAGTTTAAATACATGAAAACAGCATTTTGTATGTTTTTGCAAGCTGTAAACAGCTATTTTATCTTGATTTTGCAAAAAATAGCCATTACACACGACATATACATGAATATGACAGTTTGTATACTTAATAACGGTGTTTTGTATGCTTTTGCATGCTTAAAACAGCAATTTTATTTTGATTTCACCAACATTAGCCATTATACACGACAGAAACATGAATATGACAGTTTAGATACTTGAAAACAGCATTTTGTATGTTTTTGCAAGCTGAAAACAGCTATTTTTTCTTGATTTTGCAAACATAATCCATTACACACGACATATACTTGAATATGACAGTTTGTATACTTAAAAACCGTGTTTTGTATGCTTTTGCATGCTTAAAACAGCAATTTTATCTTGATTTCAAAAACATTAGCCATTATACACGACAGAAACATGAATATGACAGTTTAGATACTTGAAAACAGCATTTTGTATGTTTTTGCAAGCTGAAAACTGCTATTTTATCTTGATTTTGCAAACATATGCCATTACACACGACATATACATGAATATGACAGTTTGTATACTTATAACATTGTTTTGTATGCTTTTGCATGCTTAAAACAGCATTTTTATCTTGATTTCACCAACATTAGCCATTATACACAACAGAAACATGAATCTGACTGTTTAAATACTTGAAAGCAGCATTTTGTATGTTTTTGCATGCTTAAAACTTCAATTTTATCTTGATTTTGCAAACATAAGCCATTACACACGACATATACATGAATATGACAGTTTGTATACTTAAAAACGGTGTTTTGTATGCTTTTGGATGATTAAAACAGCAATGTTATCTTGATTTCACCAACATTAGCCATTATACACGACAGAAACATGCATATGACAGTTTAAATACTTGAAAGCAGCATTTTGTATGTTTTTGCAAGCTGAGAAAACAGCTATTTTATCTTGATTTTGCAAACATAAGCCATTACACACGACATATACATGAATATGACAGTTTGTATACTTAAAAACGGTGTTTTGTATGCTTTTGCAATGCTCAAAAAAAAGCAATTTTATCTTGATTTCACCAACATTAGCCTTTGTACACGACAGAAACATGAATATGACAGTTTTAGATACTTGAAAACAGCATTTTGTATGTTTTTGCAAGCTGAAAACTGCTATTTTATCTTGATTTTGCAAACATATGCCATTACACACGACATATCCATGAATATGACAGTTTGTATACTTAAAAACCGTGTTTTGTATGCTTTTGCATGCTTAAAACTCCAATTTTATCTTGATTTCACCAACATTAGCCATTATACACGACAGAAACATGAATATGACAGTTTAAATACATGAAAACAGCATTTTGTATGTTTTTGCAAGCTGAAAACAGCTATTTTTTCTTGATTTGCAAAAATAAGCCATTGAACACGACATATACATGAATATGACAGTTTGTATACTTAAAAACGGTGTTTTGTATGCTTTTGCATGCTTAAAACAGCAATTTTATATTGATTTCACCAACATTAGCCATTATACAGGACAGAAACATAAATATGACAGTTTAAATACTTGTAAGCAGCATTTTGTATGTTTTTGCAAGCTGAAAACAGCTATTATATCTTGATTTTTCAAGCATAAGCCATTACACACGACATATACATGAATATGACAGTTTTGATACTTAAAAACGGTGCTTTGTATGCTTTTGCATGCTTAAAACAGCAATTTTATATTGATTTCAACAACATTAGCCATTATACACGACAGAAACATGAATATGACCCTTTTGATACTTGAAAACAGCATTTTGTATGTTTTTGCAAACTGAAAACAGCTATTTGATCTTGATTTTGCAAACATAAGCCATAACACACGACATATACATGAATATGACAGTTTGTATACTTAAAAACGGTGTTTTTTATGCTTTTGCATGCTTAAAACAGCAATTTTATTTTGATTTGACCAACATTAGCCATTATACACGACAGAAACATGAATATGACAGTTTAGATACTTGAAAACAGCATTTTGTATGTTTTTGCAAGCTGAAACAGGCTATTTTTTCTTTGATTTTGCAAACATAAGCCATTACACATTACATATACATGAATATGACAGTTTGTATACTTAAAAACCGTGTTTTGTATGCTTTTGCATGCTTAAAACTGTAATTTTATCTTGATTTCACCAACATTAGCCATTATACACGACAGAGAAACATGAATATGACAGTTTAAATAAATGAAAAACAGAATTTTGTATGTTTTTGCAAGCTGAAAACAGCTTTTTTATCTTGACTTTGCAAACATAAGCCACTACACACGACATATACATGAATATGACAGTTTGTATACTTAAAAACGGTGTTTTGTATGCTTTTGCATGCTTAAAACAGCAATTTTATCTTGATTTCACCAACATTAGCCATTATACACGTCAGAAACATGATTATGACAGTTCAAATACTTGAAAACAGCATTTTGTATGTTTTTGCAAGCTGAAAACAGCTATTTTTTCTTGATTTTGCAAACATAAGCCATTACACACGACATATACATGAATATGACAGTTTGTATACTTAAAAACAGTGTTTTGTATGCTTTTGCATGCTTAAAACAGCAATTTTATCTTGATTTCACCAACATTAGCCATTATACACGACAGAAACATGATTATGACAGTTAAAATACTTGAAAACAGCATTTTGTATGTTTTTGCAAGCTGAAAACAGCTATTTTATCTTGATTTTGCAAACACAAGCCATTACACACGACATATACATGAATATGACAGTTTGTATACTTAAAAACGGTGTTTCGTATGCTTTTGCATGCTTAAAACAGCAATTTTATCTTGATTTCACCAACATTAGCCATTATACACGACAGAAACATGAATATGACAGTTTAAATACTTGAAAACAGCATTTTGTATGTTTTGCAAGCTGAAAATAGCTATTTTATCTTGAGTTTGCAAACATAAGCCATTACACACGACATATACATGAATATGCCAGTTTGTATACTTAAAAACGTTGTTTTGTATGCTCTTGCATGCTTAAAACTGCAATTTTATCTTGATTTCACCAACATTAGCAATTATACACGACATAAACATGAATATGACAGTTTAAGTACTTGAATGCAGCATTTTTTATGTTTTTGCAAGCTGAAAACAGCTATTTCATCTTGATTTTGCAAACATAAGCCATTACACACGACATATACATGAATATGACAGTTTGTATACTTAAAAACTGTGTTTTGTATGCTTTTGCATGCTTAAAACAGCAATTTTATCTTAATTTCACCAACATTAGCCATTATACACGACAGAAACATGAATATGACAGTTTAAATACTTGAAAACAGCATTTTGTATGTTTTGCAAGCTGAAAATAGCTATTTTATCTTGAGTTTGCAAACATAAGCCATTACACACGACATATACATGAATATGACAGTTTGTATACTTAAAAACAGTGTTTTGTATGCTTTTGCATGCTTAAAACAGCATTTTTATCTTGATTTCACCAACATTAGCCATTATACACGACAGAAACATGAATATGACAGTTTAAATACTTGAAAACAGCATTTTGTATGTTTTGCAAGCTGAAAATAGCTATTTTATCTTGAGTTTGCAAACATAGGCCATTACACACGACATATACATGAATATGACAGTTTGTATACTTAAAAACGTTGTTTTGTATGCTTTTGCATGCTTAAAACTGCAATTTTATCTTGATTTCACCATCATTAGTAATTATACACGACATAAACATGAATATGACAGTTTAAATACTTGAAAGCAGCATTTTTTATGTTTTTGCAAGCTGAAAACAGCTATTTTATCTTGATTTTGCAAACATAAGCCATAACACACGACATATACATGAATATGACAGTTTGTATACTTAAAAACGGTGTTTTGTATGCTTTTGCATGCTTAAAACAGCAATTTTATCTTGATTTCACCAACATTAGCCATTATACACGATAGAAACATGAATATGACAGTTTAAATACTTGAAAGCAGCATTTTGTATGTTTTTGCAAGCTGAAAACAGCTATTTTATCTTGATTTTGCAAACATAAGCCATTACACACGACATATACATGAATATGACAGTTTGTATACTTAAAAACGGTGTTTTGTATGCTTTTGCATGCTTAAAACAGCAATTTTATCTTGATTTCACCAACAATAGCCATTATACACGACAGAAACATGAATATGACAGTTTAAATACATGAAAACAGCATTTTGTATGTTTTTGCAAGCTGAAAACAGCTATTTTATCTTGATTTTGCAAACATAAGCCAATACACACGACATATACATGAATATGACAGTTTGTATACTTAAAAACTGTGTTTTGTATGCTTTTGCATGCTTAAAACAGCAATTTTATCTTGATTTCGCCAACATTAGCCATTATGAGAATTGTAGTTGTGTCCAAAGGTTGTTTATTAAGTATAGGAAGTTTTGTCGGAATTTGGACAGGAGTTAAACAAAAATCACTCTTCCATGTCTAACGTTTCAACTATAATATAGCCATCATCAGAGTTTCTACAAAATAAAATAAAATGTTGTCAGGTACCAACATATGTTATACAATGTCATGAGATTACAATTTAAAAAGTTTGGTTAAGTGAAAAAACATTATATTATATATTTTATAACAAATTATTTATGATAAGAAAACAACAAACCAAAAAACAACATACCATTAGCATGGAAATTCGTTAAAGTAATATCTACAAACATCCAGGAGTATTGGTTACAATATACAATGGAAAAAGATAGAACTGCGCAAAAACAGATGTTCACCGTTAGAAGAAATGCTAAAGACTGGCTAGCAAGTCGCAACAACAAGCTAATTGATGAAAGTTACTAAAACTTAACAAAATGGATATGCAAAATTACCAAAAATAAACTATATGAAACTACTAAATTATATTAAAGTATATTTTGTTAAGAAATTGGACATCTCTTCTGAAATTAACAGTATTATTGTTACTTGATATATGTAACATCTCCAAAAATAATCTTTTTTTGTAATTAGATTCTTTATCCAGAACTCTTACATTTTCAAAATCAAATTGATGTCCATTTTCTGCATGATGAGCAGTTAGCGCAGTCTTATCTTTTTTCATGTAATGTTTTTTACAGTCATTTTTATGTGTTTGTATTCTTTTGCATAGCCAATTTTTAGTCTGGCCTATATATTTAAGATGACAATCTTTACATTTTATTTCATATATGACATTTGTCTGAAAATCTAGTGGTGTCGGATCTTTTAAATTAGAAAAAATTTGTGTCAATTTCCTGGTGTTGTAGAATACAAGATCTATGTTAAAATTATGAAAGATATGACTTAATTTTTCAGACAAATGTTTTACATAAGGAATTTTGAAATATTTCTTATTATCTACTGTTACATTATTCGCTGGAGTTCTGTTGTTATTATTATCTGAATTAGAAGACAAAATTTTATTTACCAATGCTTTGGGGTAGTTATTACTAATAAGTTTAGTACGTAAGTTATTAATATTATTTTGAACGAAAGAATCATGACATAGATTGACACACCGATATTTAAGAGCTTTAATGGTATTTATTTTTTGTCTAATTGGGTGAGCTGAATTGAAATTTAATATTCTATCAGAAGTTGTTGGTTTCTTATAAAAATCCGAAATTAATGTACCATCTTCCTTTCTAATTAACAAGATATCAAGGAATGGTAATTTACCCTCATTTTCCAATTCAATAGTAAACTGTAAGTTATCGTTATATTTGTTAAAATGGTCTAGTACGAGATTACTGGAGTTTTCTGGTACTATAGCAAAAATATCATCTACATATAACTTAATATACACAATTTTAATCGGAATGTTATCAATAATCTCTTTCAGAGATTTTTGTTTAACTCCCGTCCAAATTCCGACAAAACTTCCTATACTTAATAAACAACCTTTGGACACAACTACAATTCTCATAAATATTTGGTTCGGCTTTCCTTTTACCATCATGGGATTCTTCGAAGAAATAAGAACTCGACACGGTCCAGAAGCAATCATTTGCCTAAAAAAATGGGACAAGACTTCGAAGGCCCTAGCAGCAGCTACAAACCGCAAGATTTTACTACAGTGTAATTCCCAACCATATCAACAATAATGTTAATAGTTTGTACAATGGTATTGAAATGGTAGAATCTTTTTGCAAACAATTTGATAAGATTATACATAAATTTAAAAAAACTTTGTTAAACCTTGAAATCAAGATGACTTTTTCAAACGAATCAAAACTCATGCACTTGTTAATTGAATTAAAAGAACAAGCCAAATCGTTCTTAGAAGCAGATGTTTTCAGAAATTTCGAGCATAATCAGGATTTAGTTTTTAATAAACATTTCAAACTGCATAAAAATAGACAACAAAAAAAACTCTCAGTTTTAAACCAAAAACAGAAAACATTTGTTAACAATAACTATTGTATCAATTTAACTGATGAAATAATTCCTGAACATGTAACACAATTATTATCGTTTGGTCCTAATTTTGCTGTTGAAGACAATAGAATTGATTTGGTAAAGAAAAAATTAATAACTGATATTGAATATTGTATTGAAAGTCAAGATACATTAACAACAGATAATAAAAATGAATTAAGATCTGCTTCAGTTAATTTAATAACTAATCATGTTAATAAACCCGTTAATGTCAGTCAATATAATGCACTAAATACACAATTTAACGAGACCAAGAAATATTTAAAGAATAATCAAAATATTATTGTAACAAAGTCTGATAAATGTAAATCTACAGTTATACTGTATAAAGATCATTACACTAACTCGTTAGAAGAAATGTTAAATGACCAAAACTTTTATAAACCTTTGACTAAAGACCCAACGGTCAAATTTCAAAATTTAAATAATAAATTAATCAAACAGTTGCATGAAGATCAGTTTATAGATGAGATTACTAAGAAACAATTAACAATAAATACAATTCACAAATACCAAAGTTGTACGGTTTACCTAAAACGCATAAAGACCCACCGATTACTTTTAGACCGATAGTGTCATGCATAGATTGTCCATCATATTTGTTAGCTAAATTCGTTGCCAACATACTTAGTAATATCAATGATGAATTCATCTTTAATGTTAAAAACTCTTTTGAATTAGTGAAAGAAATCCACGAAATTAATGTACCACCGTCGCATATCTTAATATTTTTAGACGTGAAATCATTGTTCACTAATATTCCTAAACAATTAGTATTGAGTGCTATAGAAGTTAAATGGGATTTTATCCAAGAATTTACCAAGATTCCTTTGCAATAATTTATCAACTTAGTTGAATTTATTTTTGATAGTAGCTATTTTCAGTTTAATAATAAAATTTACCACCAAATTTTCGGTTGTGCTATGGGTAACCCAGCCTCAGTAATTTTCGCAAATTTGGTAATGACCAAAGCTCTGAAAGAGATTATTGATAACATTCTGATTAAAATTGTGTATATTAAGTTATATGTAGATGATATTTTTGCTATAGTACCAGAAAACTCCAGTAATCTCATACTAGACCATTTTAACAAATATAACGATAACATATACATGAATATGACAGTTTGTATACTTAAAAACGGTGTTTTGAATGCTTTTGCATGCTTAAAACAGCAATTTTATCTTGATTTCACCAACATTAGCCATTATACACGACAGAAACATGAATATGACAGTTTAAATACTTGAAAGCAGCATTTTGTATGTTTTTGCAAGCTTAAAACAGCTATTTTATCTTGATTTTGCAAACATAAGCCATTACACACGACATATACATGAATATGACAGTTTGTATACTTAAAAACGGTGTTTTGTATGCTTTTGCATGCTTAAAACAGCAATTTTATCTTGATTTCACCAACATTAGCCTTTGTACACGACAGGAACATGAATATGACAGTTTAGATACTTGAAAATAGCATTTTGTATGTTTTTGCAAGCTGAAAACTGCTATTTTATCTTGATTTTGCAAACATATGCCATTACACACGACATATACATGAATATGACAGTTTGTATACTTAAAAACCGTGTTTTGTATGCTTTTGCATGCTTAAAACTGTAATTTTATCTTGATTTCACCAACATTAGCCATTATACACGACAGAAACATTAATATGACAGTTTAAATACATGAAAACAGCATTTTGTATGTTTTTGCAAGCTGAAAACAGCTTTTTATCTTGATTTTGCAAACATAAGCCACTACACACGACATATACATGAATATGACAGTTTGTATACTTAAAAACGGTGTTTTGTATGCTTTTGCATGCTTAAAACAGCAATTTTATCTTGATTTCACAAACATTAGCCATTATACACGACAGAAACATGAATATGACAGTTTAAATACATGAAAACAGCATTTTGTATGTTTTTGCAAGCTGAAAACAGCTATTTTTTCTTGATTTTGCAAAAATAAGCCATTACACACGACATATACATGAATATGACAGTTTGTATACTTAAAAACGGTGTTTTGTATGCTTTTGCATGCTTAAAACAGCAATTTTATCTTGATTTCAAAAACACTAGCCATTATACACGACAGAAACATGAATATGACAGTTTAGATACTTGAAAACAGCATTTTGTATGTTTTTGCAAGCTGAAAACAGCTATTTTTTCTTGATTTTGCAAATATAAGCCATTACACACGACATATGCATGAATATGACAGTTTGTATACTTAAAAACCGTGTTTTGTATGCTTTTGCATGCTTAAAACTGCAATTTTATCTTGATTTCACCAACATTAGCAATTATACACGACAGAAACATGAATATGACAGTTTAAATACATGAAAACAGCATTTTGTATGTTTTTGCAAGCTGAAAACAACTATTTTATCTTGATTTTGCAAACATAAGCCATTACACACGACATATACATGAATATGACAGTTTGTATACCCAAAAACGGTGTTTTGTATGATTTTGCATGCTTAAAACAGCAATTTTATCTTGGACGCCAACATTAGCCATTATACACGACAGAAACATGAATATGACTGTTTAAATTCTTGAAAACAGTATTTTGTATGTTTTTGCAAGCTGAAAACAGCTATTTTATCTTGATTTTGCAAACATAAACCATTACACACGACTTATACATGAATATGACAGTTTGTATACTTAAAAACAGTGTTTTGTATGCTTTTGCATGCTTAAAACAGCAATTTTATCTTGATTTAACCAACATTAGCCATTATACACGACAGAAACATGAATATGACAGATTAAATACTTGAAAGCAGCATTTTGTATGTTTTTGCAAGCTGAAAACAGCTATTTTATCTTGATTTTGCACACATTAGCCATTACACACGACATATAGGTACATGAATATGACAGTTTGTATACTTAAAAACGGTATTTTGTATGCTTTTGCATGCTTAAAACAGCAATTTTATCTTGATTTCACCAACATTAGCCATTATACACGACAAAAACATGAATATGACAGTTTAAATACTTGAAAGCAACATTTTGTATGTTTTTGCAAGCTGAAAACAGCTATTTTATCTTGATTTTGCAAAAATAAGCCATTACACACGACATATACATGAATATGACAGTTTGTATACTTAAAAACGGTGTTTTGTATGCTTTTTCATGCTTAAAGCAGCAATATTATATTGATTTCACCAACATTAGCAATTATACACGACAGAAACATGAATATGACCGTTTAGATACTTGAAAACAGCATTTTGTATGTTTTTGCAAGCTGAAAACAGCTATTTTATCTTGATTTTGCAAATATAAGCCATTACACACGACATATACATGAATATGACAGTTTGTATACTTAAAAACGGTGTTTTGTATGCTTTTGCATGCTTAAAACAGCAATTTTATCTTGATTTCACCAACATTATCCAATATACACGACAGAAACATGAATATGACTGTTTAGATACTTGAAAACAGCATTTTGTATGTTTTTGCAAGCTGAAAACAGCTATTTTATCTTGATTTGACAAGCATAAGCCATTACACACGACATATACATAAATATGACAGTTTAAATACATAAAAACAGCATTTTTTATGTTTTTGCAAGCTGAAAACAGCTATTTTATCTTGATTTTGCAAATATAAGCCATTACACACGACATATACATGAATATGACAGTTTGTATACTTAAAAACGGTGTTTTGTATGCTTTTGCATGCTTATAACAGCAATTTTATCTTGATTTCACCAACATTAGTCTTTGTACACGACAGAAACTTGAATATGACAGTTTAGATACTTGAAAACAGCATTTTGTATGTTTTTGCAAGCTGAAAACAGCAATTTTTTGTTGATTTTGCAAATATAAGCCATTACACACGACATATACATTAATATGACAGTTTGTATACTTAAAAACCGTGTTTTGTATGCTTTTGCATGCTTAAAACTGCAATTTTATCTTGATTTCACCAACATTAGCCATTGTAATAAATTGCATCAAAATTCTGTCACAGTAATTTCCGTTTTAAGGTAACGCTTACCTCAACAATATTTGTTCGTCTACGGGGACTGAGAAGGCCGCAGCGACCACGTAGCTCATTCTCAGTCCGTCGGTTGCAGTAACCGGTAGTTAGATTTTAATATTACCTTTATTATATCTTGATATATATTATTCTAAATTCGTATTTTAATATTTCTTTTTAATAAATCATATTTTTAATTAACGTCGTCGCCTTCTAATTTTTATTAACCCGTTTTCGTATACTAGTGCTCAATAAAGTGATCCAGCCTACCAGCGCAGTAGCAGCGGACCGCAGGTAAGTATACACTTTTTAACCGTTAAAACGTTGCTGCCGCTGCCATCAGCAGCGTTTGTTACAGTGGTGTCAGAAGTGGGATTCAATCATTCAATTGGTTGAATCATTACGTATCTTTTTGAAAAGTGAGGATCATCACATATTATTGGTTGAATATTAATTGCTCATATATAACATAAAAAAAAAATGGCAACAACGGCAAATACGACGACTACGACGACCGTAATTACGACCAGTTTAACTCCCGATACCACCGTGACGTACACATTACCACCGACAGGACAATCGATACCTACTTTTGTTACTGAGAATTCATACCGTTTATTACAACACGGTTACCCGCCGCAATACCCGTACGCAATGCCCGGTCCATCTTATGCCCAACCTTTTTCGTATCATATTCCGTCACATTATCCTGCTAAACCAAAACCCGATATTCCTTTTCTGGGGTCACCCCCAGTGACACACGCATCCGCACCAGCCTCATCTCCTGTACGAGACTCAGACTGTAGTCAAATTTTCTTCGAACCGAGCACGATGTCCGCCATGAAAGCTATCGAACCGTATTCGGGTGGACCAGACTAAGAGGCGTTTCTTGATAACGTTGCAGCAGTCGCTGAGTGTTACAAATGGAACGAGGTACATATTGTTAATGTTATGAAATTAAAGTTACGTGGCAACGCACAGAATTGTTTCTATTCTTTACCCAGAGACAAAAGACCAACGACGGTAGTACTTTTTCGGCAATGGTTAATTGACCTATACGGGCGTAAAGTTGACCCTGCTTCAGCAGAGCGAGATTTTCTGAAAATATTTCGGAAAAAAGACGAATCTGTACGTAAATATGCGTTACGTCAGGAAACAGCGGCATCAAAAATGTTTCCCGCCCCCACCGATAACGAATACCTAAATTTCAGAAACAAAATTAAATGCGAAACCTTGTTAATCAAACAATTTTTGGACGGCTAGCAAACGAAATATGTAGGTATCAGCAATTCGAAACCATAGAGAGCGCTTTACCGTATGCTGAACATTGCGAGGCAGTGTTAGCTCGGCTCTACAAGGAAACAAAGGCGAATGCTTACAAATCGAGTATTCGAGCGATGGCTACCAAGCCGCAAGTTTCCATTAACTCGAAAAATAGGGAGCAAAATAAAAAGCACTTCTCTAAAACCTCTAAGACTAAGTTGCGCACCGATCAAAAATATCCGCAAATGAGAGGTCGATGCTTTAACTGCGGCAGTACCGATCACAATTACAAATCGTGTCCAAAATCAAAACAACAATTTTGTTATAAATGCGTAAAATCGGGACACGTAGCGTCTAACTGTCCTTTAAACGGGGAACCTGTCTCGACGACGACCCAACATCAGACAGTTTAAAAACCGAATCTTTGAGTGTCATCCCAAGGGTCGCAAATTTTAATCCCGATAAAACAAGAAAAATATTTTTCAAAATTAAAAATGTAGCCTACAGTTTCTTAGTAGACTCCGGAGCGGCTATGTCTTTAATTAAACGCCACGTTGTAGTAAAACATAAGTTACCGACCTCAAAGATAAGCGACATTTTAGTTGACGTTTCTGGCAACCATTTAAGTAGTGATGGCTCCGTAGACCTCACTTGTTCGTTCTGGTTGTCACAGGAAGTCAACCACCGTTTTATTGTCTGCTCAGATGATTTGTACATGCCTACAGATGGACTGATTGGAGTCGATTTTTTGGACGCTAAACGTGTAACGCTAAATTTCGAGGAAAATAGTTTCCAAAAAAATAATCACATTTTGTCGATGATTGAAATATCAAAAAAGGATGACACTAAGGAAGAGATTCGCACCCTAACCATAAGTAAAAATGAGACGCCAAACTCTCATTTAACTAAATCGCAAACCGAGTTTGATTCTGATACCGAGAAATTCGATCCAACTCCGCACAACGGAAAAGATAAAATTTCTATACAACCTCAGAATCTACCGCCGTTATCAGCAGAAATCAAAACTGCAGATAAGCAGACAATTTCCGAGTTCACCGTCCGTCTCAATGACAAATTAGAACTACCGCCGCGACACATGTGTGTTTGTTCAGCAAAATTAAGTAAACACGCAAAGGATAGGTTTTACATAATAGAACCGAAGGGTATTGAATTACATGGCGTACTTGTAGCCCGAACGATTACTAGAGTTCATCCGCAAAGTGTAGTGTATGTTAATATTTTAAATGTTAGCTCTGAAACCGTAACCATTTCCAAGAATGTTGCAATAGCATCTGCTTTGCGCGCCGAGGAATCAGACAGCGATTGTTTCCAAAACGAATATTCAAAAGAGAGCAACATTCACCTAATATCTTCTGAACAAATTTCCGAATTATTTGATTTAAGTCATTTAAGTAAAGAAGAAAACAATGAATTTTCCAAATTTTTATTAGAATACGCAGACATTTTCAAATCCAATCAAGAACCTTTAGGTCAAACGAGTCTGGTAAAACACCGCATTTTGACGGGAGACAGTGCGCCTGTAACTCGAGCCCCTTATCGTATTCCGTTTAGTAGACGTCAAATCATGAAGTCCATGATAGACGAAATGTTAGAAAATAACATAATTTCGCCGTCTACCTCCCCTTGGTCTGCCCCTGTCGTCTTGGTAGAAAAATTAAATTCGAATGGGGAGAGCTCATATCGATTTTGTATCGATTATCGAGCCCTTAATTCCGTTACCAAACGTGATTTTTCCCCATTTCGAATTTACAAGATACCTTAGATCAGCTAGGTAAAGCCGAGAGATTCACCACCCTAGATCTCACCAAAGGTTATTGGCAAGTCGAAGTTGATCCTAAAGATCGCGAGAAAACAGCGTTTTCTGTACCCTGGGGTCATTATGAATGCAATAGAATGCCATTTGGGCTGGCAAAAAGTACGTGGCAACGGCTTATGTATACTGTTCTATCAGATTTAACGGTTTCTCACTGTTTTGTTTATTTTGACGACATAATTTGTTTCAGTTCTAACAATATTATTGAACATATTTCTAAAGTCAGAGCCGTTTTCGACAGACTTAGAAATGCAAAATTAGCTTTGAATCCAAGAAAATGTAAATTTATGCAAACAGAGACAAAATATTTAGGTCATATTGTGAGCAATACAGGTGTGAAACCCGATACCGAGAAAATAACCGTTATTCAAAATTACCCCACACCGAAAAATGTAACAGATATACGCTCTTTTCTTGGGTTAGTTGGGTTCTATAGGAGATTTATTCCAAATTTTGCCGATAAAGCTTTACCTTTAACGTCACTTACAAGAAAACACGCCAGGTTTAATTGGACCCAGCAAGCGCAAGATGCATTTGATCATTTACGCTTAGCATTGATAAAGTCGCCAATTTTAAAATATCCAGATTTTGATCGCGAGTTTATTTTGTGTACTGATGCGTCAGCATTTGCCATTAGCGCCGTACTTTGTCAAAAGTACGAGGGACATGAAATGCCAATTGCGTACGCCAGTAGACAATTAAGTAAATCCGAGAGAAATCTGTGTACAACAGAAAGAGAATGCGCCGCGCTTGTGTGGGGCATTAAACACTATCGGTGTTATTTATACGGGCGACCTTTTACGGTAATTGTAGATCATCAACCTTTAAAATGGTTGATGCAAGTAAAGGAGACGAATAGCCGATTAATACGCTGGTCTTTAATCCTCTCAGAGCGCCGGTTACTTTTAAAATAGGAGATCGAGTCTATCTATTTGTTCCAAATGTTAAAGCCGGCATAAGTCATAAGCTCAGCAAGAAATGGCAGGGCCCGTATCGAATTTTAGATATAAATGGTGTCAACGCGGTCGTACAAGAAATTCACGGACGTAAAACGTCAAAAGGGCACGTCAATAGGTTGAAGCACTGTTTAGCCCTCCCGGAGAACGAACTAAGATTGGCCGACACGCCAATATACTTAAAATACGATACCGATTCCCCGGCAGAGAACGGGACCATGGGACTAACCCCAATAAGACCTCCTCAAATTAACCCTGGGGATAACGACACAACCAACGCAACCACACTCGCTAATGAAAGTTCAGTTTCAGGCAATACGAGTTTCAGCAGCCGTGATACTACATCAGGTAACTCGACTTTCCAGAGTACCCATTCCGTCGGGCATCCGGACCTAACACCACCAACTGAACCTGAGCCGGAAGACAACCAGCCGGTGACGAGACGTTACCACACACGAGCCCAAGGCCCCGCTCCTGTTCTGCCCTGGGTTACGCCAACTGGACAACGATAGTTACGCCACGAATTAATATTGTCGCGGTTATTATTATATCATTATGTATAAATATATTATAGTTAGCTTTTGTATTTTTGGAGCTCTGGTCGCAGCGCACATTATTGCCTACGATTGCACGGACCCAGAAACCGAAATCACCAGGATTTCATTACTCAAGGTTCAACCATGTCCAGACCCACGAAATGCCACGGAGAAGATCACCAAGAATATACAGCTCGTACAAGAAAGACGATTCACCGAGGTACACGTATATTCTTGTTTAGTTTCAGTGCGACAAATTATTTTCCACTGCGGCATGCACTCGCACTCATCAGTCGTTGCCGGAGGACATGCGCACTACGTTCATTACATACGGACCGAGGCATGTATGAATGCGCATAAATTCCGTAGGCTCGATCTACAAGGAATCGGAGCAGGCATTGTGGCAGGGTTGGAACCAAACAACACCGTACAGATATCCACCACGCTTGCAGGATCATTGGAGGCTACAGGAAAATGTTCCGGTGTACAGTACACTTGGAACGGAGTAGTTTACAAAGACGTGACCATAAGTGCATCGATTTCTGTAAAATTAAGCGATTATACGACTATTGCAGACGTAGAGACGGACACAGTCATTCTTCAGTCCGGTAACGCCTGTGCGTACAAAGATAAGTACTGTTTCGATGACGTCAAGGGTGAAACCACTTGGGAAGTCGACCCACGGGACCGCTGTTCCGTACACGGAATCGATGTACTGTACGAGGGTCCTGCTACGCTGGTTACAATGAACTCTACTTCCACGCACTCTCCCAGCAGATACGTCATCGTCGAAACGCAGGAGACGGTGTTTGCGTTACGTCTAGTAACCTCGGATCTCCTGTGTCATCAACCAGCTTGGAGGTCAGAACAAAATCGCCTTCTGGTTATCTTTGAGACTACACTAGGTTTCTATTATAAGAAATCTAGAAAGATTAGTCAAAACATCGATTTAATGGCCCAAGTCCTATCCAAGTTATTATTTCTAGAGATCGCCGTAAAGCAGCAAGCGCGTGATCTTATTTTCGACTCCATTTTCAAGCGCTGTCAACTGCGAGAACAGATGTTGAGAAACCGCCTGGCGCTGGCGCAAGAATCACCGGATGTAGTCAGTGACTTGGTCAAGGAAGCGGCCGGCCACACCGGAAGAGTACTCGGAGAAGTACTGTACGTAGCGAAATGTCATCCCAAAATAGTTACGTTCCGCAAAACCGAATACTGCTACCAAGAATTACCGGTTCTCCATCAAAACGAATCCAAGTTCATGACTCCAGTCACGCGTATCTTGCAGGACCAAGGTACCCAGATTGACTGCGATAGCAGACTGCCAGCGATTTACTATCTAGAAGGCAAGTGGATAGAGGTGGCGCCAGAACCAAGACTGGCGAACCCTATACCCGTGAACTCAGCACCGATGAGGACTTGGGAGATCTACCTATGATGGAAATAACACCTCTGACCTCGGACGGAATATATTCGAAAGCGGAAATGGAAGCGTTTCAGCATCGCTTGCTCTTCCCCAACGAGCGGAAGGCCGTTATGAACTTGATGACACGGAGAGTGGCGGGAGTAGAGGTAGACCCGCAGGGATATCATTTACCGGATATGTTCAGCCGGTCTGAATTTTCAACGCTCGCTAAGAACGCTGCGGAAGAAGTTTGGGGCTTCCTATCAAAGGTAGGCAATGTCTTCTCGATAGTTGCAGCCATATACACCATCTGGTCGATGTTGGCCTACCTCGCCTCGGTAGCGTTGAACTGCTGGACCATTCGGCGCACGACACAATACCAAACCCGAAGCCGCTCTATAATTTTTGCAAGTTTATGGCATGCTCTGTTCAATAGAGTTCTTCTAGCTAACATCGTGCCATCGCCTGCAGAACCCACAGACAATGATACCGTAAACCGGGACCCAGTGCAAGTTCCATCACTGCGTTTTGCTCAGCCATGTCGGCGCCCGACTTGCGACTCAACATCGACCCCGGTCACTGCGCGTCCACCAGGTCCGTCAGCGCCTCCACCCCGCACATTCAGGTATTGCGCCGGCCAGTGCTCCACGTGTGAATGTGAAAATTTTAAGCGATTAACGAACAAATATTGTAACGAGGAACTTAAATTTCTTTTTCAAATATATTTAAGTCTTAAGGGGGTAGTTATGCAATAAATTGCAAGTTTTCAAAATTCTAGTTACATGTGGTCGCATCAAAATTCTGTCACAGTAATTTCCGTTTTAAGGTAACGCTTACCTCAACAATATTTGTTCGTCTACGGGGACTGAGAAGGCTACAGCGACCAGATAGCTCATTCTCAGTCCGTCGGTTGCAGAAACCGGTAGTTAGATTTTAATATTACCTTTATTATATCTTGATATATATTATTCTAAATTCGTATTTTAATATTTCTTTTTAATAAATCATATTTTTAATTAACGTCGTCGCCTTCTAATTTTTATTAACCCGTTTTCATATACTAGTGCTCAATAAAGTGATCCAGCCTACCAGCGCAGTAGCAGCGGACCGCAGGTAAGTATACACTTTTTAACCGTTAAAACGTTGCTGCCGCTGCCATCAGCAGCGTTTGTTATACCATTGTACACGACAGAAACATGAATATGACAGTTTAAATACATGAAAACAGCATTTTGTATGTTTTTGCAAGCTGAAAACAGCTATTTTATCTTGATTTTGCAAAAATAAGCCATTACACACGACATATACATGAATATGACAGTTTGTATATTTAAAAACGGTGTATTGTATGCTTTTGCATGCCTAAAACAGCAATTTTATCTTGATTTCACCAACATTAGCTATTATACACGACAGAAACATGAATATGACAATTTAGATACTTGAAAACAGCATTTTGTATGTTTTTGCAAGCTGAAAACAGCTATTTTTTCTTGATTTTGCAAACATAAGCCATTACACACGACATATACATGAATGAATATGACAGTTTGTATACATAAAAACCGTGTATTGTATGCTTTTGCATGCTTAAAACTGCAATTTTATCTTGATTTCACCAACATTAGCCATTATACACGACAGAAACATTAATATGACAGTTTAAATACATGAAAACAGCATTTTGTATGTTTTTGCAAGCTGAAAACAGCTATTTTATCTTGATTTTGCAAAAATAAGCCATTACACACGACATATACATGAATATAACTTTGTAACTTTATAACTTTATAACTTTATTATTCAACAGGCAGAAGCCCAATTACAGAATAATATCACAAAACAAAGCGAAATATTGTAGAATTAATATACACATAAGAACATTTAACATTGGAGTAGCTTACAATAAGTTATTAAGAACCTTCTTAAATTCATTAACATCTAAAGAAAAATCAAGAGAGTTACAAAATAAATTATAACAATGACACATTTTGTTAATAGGTGCGTTAAAATGGTAACAAGTACGAGACGAATTGCAGTAAAAAGTGTCCGTACTTCTGGTATTACAGACATTTACGTAAAAATTTAGCATACTGAGCAAATCACTATCATCAATATGACTATTAACAATTTTATATAAAAATAGTATTAAATGTTTTGTACGTCGTGATTCCAGTGAGTCTAAATTAAATATAGAAAGTAATGTCTCATAACTCAGATTTGGCCACAATTTAAATATTCTAAAATAAAAAATTTGCAAAATTTTTTTTGTATATTCTCTAGAGAATTTATTAAATATTGCTGAGTAGGGTTCCATATAATGTCACCATATTCAATTTTACTCAGAACAAGTGAAAAAAACAGAGTTTTGAGACATAAAATATTTTGAAACTCGGACGTACATCTTAAAATGAAACCTAAGGTTCTCAAGCCTTTGTTAACAATATATTCAACATGAAATATGAAATTTAATTTAGCATCAAGTAAAATACCTAAATCTTTTATGAAAGTGACTCTTGTAACATTTACATTATTCATTAAATAATCAAAAGAAATGTTCACAGCTTTTCTAGAAAAAGTTATTACAAAACACTTTTCTATATTGAATTGCAAGTAATTATTTAATGACCACAAGTAAATAGCATTTAAGTCTTCCTGCAAATGATAACAGTCAGAAATATTACGTATTGTATTAAATATTTTAAAGTCATCAGCATACAATAGATACTTCGAAAATTTCACTACACTCGTAATGTCATTAACAAAAAGAACGAATAATAAAGGGCCAAGTACAGACCCTTGAGGAACACCCGAGTAAGCTATAAAATTTGTAGATTTAAAGCCATTACACAGAACATGTATTCTCCCAGTTAAATACGATTGACATAGATTAAGTTAAGCAGGGGAGAAACCTATATGTTCCAATTTATGAAGTAAAACGCTATGGACAACAGAGTCAAAAGCTTTCTTGAAATCTGTGTAAATCGCATCTACCTGATGTTTATTTTCAAAAGCATCATAAATATATTGCACAAAATTTGCAAGGTTGGACACTGTTGATCTGGATTTAACAAAACCATGTTGAGCAGAACTTATTAGACTTTGTGTTTGAAATTGAATATTTTTAAATAAAATTGATTCAAAAATTTTAGCAACGGAGTTCAAACAAGATATGGGGCGATAATTTGTAATCTGAGTTTTATCACCAGATTTAAACAAATGATATATTTTAGAAAATTTTCATTTATCCGGAAAAATTTCATTTTTTAAACTTAAATTAAATAAAATAAGAAGTGGATGAATGAAAATATCATCACAACCTTTAAAAATATATATAGGAATATTATCTGGCCCAACAGATTTTGTACTTTCTAATGATTTAATTGCCAGCAAGATATCATCCAATGAAATGCAATTCATATTTACCACATTATTAAGGACCGGTGAAATCTGATGAATATTGTTAACAACAATGTTGTCAGTATTATAGACACTTTTAAAAAATTTTGCAAAAGCCTCTGCAATATCAGGTCCGTTAGTGAGGGATTGATTATCATAGTGCATGGTAGAAGGAATTTTGTTTGCTGATTTCTTCGAATTAATAAACTGAAAGAAATTTTTTGCATCAGACACAATACTATTTTCAACATTAATAACATAATATCTGTAGCATTGCTTTATTAATAATTTTACTTTAGAACGCACATTTTTGAACATTTCTAAGTTATTCAAAGAACCATGTTTATTATATTGTTTCCTCAGGCGATGTTTTAATTTTATATTATGTATAAGTTCAGAAGAAAACCAAACAGGATATTTTCTAGGACGTACAATAAATTTTGGAATACAAATATCTATGATGCTATATAGTATTTCATAAAATTTATCAACAGCCAAGTTTACATTATTATAATTTTCTGAAATAGACCAGTCTTGTTCGGAAAGTAATTGATATAAAAGAGAGTAATTTTCACTTTTGAAATTGTACATGACTGATTGATTTTCTATTAAATTATTGTAAGGAAAATTATTGAACGAAAACTCAATTAATAGCGATGGGTGGTGTTTATCTTCCTGTACTAGATTTGTTATCTCATTTACAACACTGCAACTCATGTTGGAAATAACAACATCTAATATTCTATTATAGAAATTGGAAATATAATTATATTGGACCATGTTTAGTATATTTACAAAATTAAGAAAATAACTGACGTTAGTATCTGATATTTTTGAAATATAATATTCTTTTAAATTTGTAATATTAAAGTCCCCAATAATCAAAACATTAAATTTAAATATGAAAGATAAAGAACTTAAGAAATCATAGAAGCATAAGCGATCATGAGTACTAACATCAGGAGGAATATAAATAGCAATTATATATGTGAGAACAACCGAATTCGGTGACAACAGTTTTACACACAAAAAATCTATATTGATGATATCACATGGAATGTGAATTTCTTGAGCTGTGAAAGAGTCATTTACAGCTATGAGCACTCCACCACCTCTGCTTTTGCCAGTTCGACAGTGGTCACGGTCAGCACGAAATACAGTGTAGCGCAGATCGAACAGTTCGCTACTGAGAATATTATCGGTAAGCCAAGTTTCTGTGAGCACAAGGACATCGAAATTTGTGGGAAGAACATTTAAATAAAATTCAGAGACTTTTGTATTTAAGCCGCGCACATTTTGGTAAAAAACTGAGACATTCCGATTTGATGAAATTAGTTTTTTGAAGTAATACGCGGTACATTATTTATGTATTTAATCACTAAATTTTTTTCACCCTTGTTTAAACGACTTTGAAGTTCAGTATTTAGCTCACGAAGAAATTCTCTTTGTTTGGGGGTTTTATCACTCACAATTTTTATTTTATTGAATTTAGTGTTGTGTAACTTCTTAGTATTTTTCAATACATTTAGTGCTTCAGATGAATCTTTGAAGGATATTTTAAGTGGTCTGGATTTCCCATTGCTAAATTTCCCCAATCTATAAATCTTGCAGTCGGAAACAGGCACAGGTGAAGTTGTCAGTTCTAAAATTTCTCTAACTGTATAGTTATCATTTTTACGACCAACAGCGGAATCATCATCAGGGAGATTGAAAACAATAATATTTTTTTCTCTATTATGGCGGTCATTATATTCAGCCACAATATTTTCAAATTGTTGGGATTCTTCAAATTTTGTTTTATTTTTAGTGAGTTTACTTCAGCTTCAAGTTTTTTAAACTGCTCTTGCATGCCGAGTAAAAGTGATTTCAATTCACTAAATTCGTTTGATCTAAATTCGGCAGATGCTTCACATGGATTACAAAACCATTTTATATTTTTTCTTGCACGAAGATATCGGGAATCAGCCTGTGATATTTGCATACAATCAGTGTGAAATACACCAGCACAACTATAACATTTTATTGATGAGTTGTTTTCATATTTTTTGTTGCATACAGTGCACACTGTAGACATTTTTTGTAACGGTACGAATCTTCGCCAGAAAAGATGGGGCGCTGTCTCACACACCCGCACAAAGTTGTTTAATTAAGTTCTAAGGCAACAAAGAAAAAATTAAAAACTCACAAATTTTAGATCAAAATCTGAAGCTCGCAAATTATAATTCGAGAAAATAAACACCAAGCAGACGAGCGGAAGATTACACACAAAACAACATTAGTTAATAATAAACAAAACGTTTAAAACTACAAAAAAGCAATCAAAAGTGCAGCAAAAAAAATGTGTGATGCTACTAACTCTACAACTCTACAACAACAACAATATGACAGTTTGTATACTTAAAAACGGTGTTTTGTATTCTTTTGCATGCTTAAAACAGCAATTTTATCTTGATTTCACCAACATTAGCCATTATACAGGACAGAAACATGAATATGACAGTTAGAATACTTGAAAGCAGCATTTTGTATGTGTTTGCAAGCTGAAAACAGCTATTTTATCTTGATTTTTCAAGCATAAGCCATTACACACGACATATACATGAATATGACAGTTTGTATACTTAAAAACGGTGCTTTGTATGCTTTTGCATGCTTAAAACTGCAATTTTATCTTGATTTCACCAACATTGGCCATTATACACGACAGAAACATGAAAATGACAGTTTAAATACTTGAAAGCAGCATTTTGTATGTTTTTGCAAGCTGAAAACAGCTATTTTATCTTGATTTTGCAAACATAAGCCATTACACACGACATATACATGAATATGACAGTTTGTATACTTAAAAACGGTGTTTTGTATGCTTTTGTATGCTTAAAACAGCAATTTTATCTTGATTTCACCAACATTAGCCAATATACACGACAGTAACATGAATATGACAGTTTAAATACTTGAAAGCAGCATTTTGTATGTTTTTGAAAGCTGAAAACAGCTATTTTATCTTGATTTTGCAAATATAAGCCATTACACACGACATATACATGAATATGACAGTTTGTATACTTAAAAACGGTGTTTTGTATGCTTTTGCATGCTTAAAACAGCAATTTTATCTTGATTTCACCAACATTAGCCATTATACACGACAGAAACATGAATATGACAGTTTAAATACTTGAAAGCAGCATTTTGTATGTTTTTGAAAGCTGAAAACAGCTATTTTATCTTGATTTTGCAAACATAAGCCATTACACACGACATATACATGAATATGACAGTTTGTATACTTAAAAACGGTGTTTTGTATGCTTTTGCATGCTTAAAACAGCATTTTTATCTTGATTTCATCAACATTACCCATTATACACGACAGAAACATGAATATGACAGTTTAAATACTTGAAAACAGCATTTTCTATGTTTTGCAAGCTGAAAATAGCTATTTTATTTTGAGTTTGTAAACATAAGCCATTACACACGACATATACATGAATATGACAGTTTGTATACTTAAAAACGGTGTTTTGTTAGCTTCTGCATGCTTAAAACTGCAATTTTATCTTGATTTCACCAACATTAGCCATTATACACGACAGAAACATGAATATGACAGTTTAAATACTTGAGAGCAGCATTTTGTATGTTTTTGCAAGCTGACAACAGCTATTTTTTCTTGATTTTACAAACAAAAGCCATTACACACGACATATACATGAATATGACAGTTTGTTTACTTAAAAACCGTGTTTTGTATACTTTTGCATGCTTAAAACTGCAATTTTATCTTGATTTCGCCAACATTAGCCATTATACACGACAGAAACATGAATATGACAGTTTAAATACATGAAAACAGTATTTTGTATGTTTTTGCACGCTTAAAACAGCTATTTTATCTTGATTTTGCAAACATAAGCCATTACACACGACATATACATGAATATGACAGTTTGTATACTTTAAAACGGTGTTTTGTATGCTTTTGCATGCTTAAAACTGCAATTTTATCTTGATTTCACCAACATTAGCCATTATACACGACAGAAACATGAATATGACAGTTTAAATACTTGAAAACAGCATTTTGTATGTTTTTGCAAGCTAAAACCAGCTATTTTATCTTGATATTGCAAACATAAGCCATTACACACGACATATGACAGTTGTATACTTAAAAACCGTGTTTGTATGCTTTTGCATGCTTAAAACTGCAATTTTATCTTGATTTCACCAACATTAGCCATTATACACGACAGAAACATGAATATGACAGTTTAAATACATGAAAACAGCATTTTGAATGTTTTTGCAATCTGAAAACAGCTTTTTTATCTTGATTTTGCAAACATAAGCCATTACACACGACATATACGTGGATATGACAGTTTGTATACTTAAAAACGGTGTTTTGTATGCTTTTGCATGCTTAAAACAGCAATTTTATCTTGATTTTAAAAACATTAGCCATTATATACGACAGAAACATGAATATGACAGTTTAGATACTTGAAAACAGCATTTTGTATGTTTTTGCAAGCTGAAAACAGATATTTTTTCTTGATTTTGCAAATATAAGCCATTACACACGACATATACATGAATTTGACAGTTTGTATACTTAAAAACCGTGTTTTGTAAGCTTTTGCATGCTTAAAACTGCAATTTTATCTTGACTTCACCAACATTAGCCATTATACACGACAGAAACATGAATATGACCGTTTAAATTCTTGAAAACAGCATTTTGTAGGTTTTTGCAAGCTGAAAACAGCTATTTTATCTTGATTTTACAAACACAAACCATTACACACGACTTATACATGTATATGACAGTTTGTATACTTAAAAACGGTGTTTTGTATGCTTTTGCATGCTTTACACAGCAATTTTATCTTGATTTAACCAACATTAGCCATTATACACGACAGAAACATGAATATGACAATTTAAATACTTGAAAGCAGCATTTTGTATGTTTTTGCAAGCTTAAAACAGCTATTTTTTTCTTGATTTTGCAAACATAAGCCATTACACACGACATATACATGAATATGACAGTTTGTATACTTAAAAACCGTGTTTTTTATGCTTTTGCATGCTTAAAACTTCAATTTTATCTTGATTTCACCAACTATAGCCATTATACAACACAGAAAATTGAATATGACAGTTTAAATACATGAAAAGAGCATTTTGTATGTTTTTGCAAGCTGAAAACAGCTATTTTATCTTGATTTTGCAAAAATAAGCCATTACACACGACATATACATGCATATGACAGTTTGTATACTTAAAAACGGTGTTTTGTATGCTTTTGCATGCTTAAAACAGCAATTTTATATTGATTTCACCAACATTAGCCATTATACACGACAGAAACATGAATATGACCGTTTAGATACTTGAAAACAGCATTTTGTATGTTTTTGCAAGCTGAAGACAGCTATTTTATCTTGATTTTGCAAACATAAGCCATTACACACGACATATACATGAATATGACAGTTTGTATACCTAAAAACTGTGTTTTGTATGCTTTTGCATGCTTAAAACAGCAATTTTATCTTGATTTCACCAACATTATCCATTATACACGACAGAAACATGAATATGACAGTTTAGATACTTGAAAACAGCACTTTGTATGTTTTTGCAAGCTGAAAACAGCTATTTTTTCTTGATTTTGCAAACATAAGCCATTACACACGACATATACATGAATATGACAGTTTGTATACTTAAAAACCGTGTTTTGTATGCTTTTGCATGCTTAAAACTGCAATTTTATCTTGATTTCACCAACATTAGCCATTATACACGACAGAAACATGAATATGACAGTTTAAATATATGAAAACAGCATTTTGTATGTTTTTGCAAGCTGAAAACAGCTATTTTATCTTGATTTTGCAAAAAATAAGCCATTACACACGACATATACATGAATATGACAGTTTGTATACTTAAAAACGGTGTTTTGTATGCTTTTGCATGCTTAAAACAGCAATTTTATCTTGATTTCACCAACATTAGCCATTATACACAACAGAAACATGAATATGACAATTTAGAAACTTGAAAACAGCATTTTGTATGTTTTTGCAAGTTAAAAACAGCTATTTTTTCTTGATTTTGCAAACATAAGCCATTACACACGACATATACATGAATGAATATGAAAGTTTGCATATATAAAAACCGTGTTTTGTATGCTTTTGCATGCCTAAAACTGCAGTTTTATCTTGATTTCACCAACATTAGCCATTATACACGACAGAAACATGAATATGACAGTTTAAATACTTTAAAACAGCATTTTGTATGTTTTTGCAAGCTGAAAACAGCTATTTTATCTTGATTTTGCAAAAATAAGCCATTACACACGACATATACATGAATATGACAGTTTGTATACTTAAAAACGGTGCTTTGTATGCTTTTGCATGCTTAAAACTGCAATTTTATCTTGATTTCACCAACATTAGCCATTATACACGACAGAAACATGAATATGACAGTTTAAATACATGAAAACAGCATTTTGTATGTTTTTGCAAGCTGAAAACAGCTATTTTATCTTGATTTTGCAAAAATAAGCCATTACACACGACATATACATGAATATGACAGTTTGTATACTTAAAAACGGTGTTTTGTATGCTTTTGCATGCCTAAAACAGCAATTTTTTCTTGATTTCAACAACATTAGCCATTATACACGACAGAAACATGAATATGACTGTTTAAATACTTGAAAGCAGCATTTTGTATGTTTTTGCAAGCTGAAAACAGCTATTTTATCTTGATTTTGCAAAGATAAGCCATTACACACGACATATACATGAATATGACAGTTTGTATACTTAAAAACGGTGTTTTGTATGCTTTTGCATGCTTAAAACAGCAATTTTTTCTTGATTTCAACAACATTAGCCATTATACACGACAGAAACATGAATATGACAGTTTAAATACTTGAAAGCAGCATTTTGTATGTTTTTGCAAGCTGAAAACAGCTATTTTATCTTGATTTTACAAACATAAGCCATTACACAAGACATATACATAAATATGACAGTTTGTGTACTTAAAAACGGTGTTTTATATGCTTTTGCATGCTTTAAACAGCATTTTTATCTTGATTTCACCAACATTACCCATTATACACGAGAGAAACAAGAATATGACAGTTTAAATACTTGAAAACAGCATTTTCTATGTTTTGCAAGCTGAAAATAGCTATTTTATTTTGAGTTTGTAAACATAAGCCATTACACACGACATATACATGAATATGACAGTTTGTATACTTAAAAACGGTGTTTTGTATGCTTTTGCATGCTTAAAACAGCAATTTTATCTTGATTTAACCAACATTAGCCATTATACACGACAGAAACATGAATATGACTGTTTAAATACTTGAAAGCAGCATTTTGTATGTTTTTGCAAGCTGAAAACAGCTATTTTATCTTGATTTTGCAAAAATAAGCCATTACACACGACATATACATGAATATGACAGTTTGTATACTTAAAAACGGTGTTTTGTATGCTTTTGCATGCTTAAAACAGCAATTTTATCTTGATTTCACCAACATTAGCCATTATACACAACAGAAACATGAATATGACAATTTAGAAACTTGAAAACAGCATTTTGTATGTTTTTGCAAGTTAAAAACAGCTATTTTTTCTTGATTTTGCAAACATAAGCCATTACACACGACATATACATGAATGAATATGACAGTTTGCATATATAAAAACCGTGTTTTGTATGCTTTTGCATGCCTAAAACTGCAATTTTATCTTGATTTCACCAACATTAGCCATTATACACGACAGAAACATGAATATGACAGTTTAAATACTTTAAAACAGCATTTTGTATGTTTTTGCAAGCTGAAAACAGCTATTTTATCTTGATTTTGCAAAAATAAGCCATTACACACGACATATACATGAATATGACAGTTTGTATACTTAAAAACGGTGCTTTGTATGCTTTTGCATGCTTAAAACTGCAATTTTATCTTGATTTCACCAATATTAGCCATTATACACGACAGAAACATGAATATGACAGTTTAAATACTTGAAAGCAGCATTTTGTATGTTTTTGCAAGCTGAAAACAGCTATTTTATCTTGATTTTGCAAAGATATGCCATTACACACGACATATACATGAATATGACAGTTTGTATACTTAAAAACGGTGTTTTGTATGCTTTTGCATGCTTCAAACAGCAATTTTTTCTTGATTTCAACAACATTAGCCATTATACACGACAGAAACATGAATATGACTGTTTAAATACTTGAAAGCAGCATTTTGTATGTTTTTGCAAGCTGAAAACAGCTATTTTATCTTGATTTTGCAAAGATAAGCCATTACACACGACATATACATGAATATGACAGTTTGTATACTTTCAAACGGTGTTTTGTATGCTTTTGCATGCTTAAAACAGCAATTTTTTCTTGATTTCAACAACATTATCCATTATACACGACAGAAACATGAATATGACAGTTTAGATACTTGAAAACAGCACTTTGTATGTTTTTGCAAGCTGAAAACAGCTATTTTTTCTTGATTTTGCAAACATAAGCCATTACACACGACATATACATGAATATGACAGTTTGTATACTTAAAAACCGTGTTTTTGTATGCTTTTGCATGCTTAAAACTGCAATTTTATCTTGATTTCACCAACATTAGCCATTATACACGACAGAAACATGAATATGACAGTTTAAATACATGAAAACAGCATTTTGTATGTTTTTGCAAGCTGAAAACAGCTATTTTATCTTGATTTTGCAAAAATAAGCCATTACACACGACATATATATGAATATGACAGTTTGTATACTTAAAAACGGTGTTTTGTATGCTTTTGCATGCCTAAAACAGCAATTTTATCTTGATTTCACCAACATTAGCTATTATACACGACAGAAACATGAATATGACAATTTAGATACTTGAAAACAGCATTTTGTATGTTTTTGCAAGCTGAAAACAGCTATTTTTTTTTTGATTTTGCAAACATAAGCCATTACACACGACATATACATGAATGAATATGACAGTTTGTATACATAAAAACCGTGTTTTGTATGCTTTTGAATGCTTAAAACTGCAATTTTATCTTGATTTCACCAACATTAGCCATTATACACGACAGAAACATGAATATGACAGTTTAAATACATGAAAACAGCATTTTGTATGTTTTTGCAAGCTGAAAACAGCTATTTTATCTTGATTTTGCATAAAAAGCCATTACACACGACATATACATGAATATGACAGTTTGTATACTTAAAAACGGTGTTTTGTATGCTTTTGCATGCTTAAAACTGCAATTTTATCTTAATTTCAACAATATTAGCCATTATACACGACAGAAACATGAATATGACAGTTTGTATACTTAAAAACGGTGTTTTGTATGCTTTTGCATGCTTAAAACAGCAATTATATCTTGATTTCACCAACATTAGCCATTATACACGACAGAAACATGAATATGACAGTTTAAATACTTGAAAGCAGCATTTTGTATGTTTTTGCAAGCTGAAAACAGCTATTTTATCTTGATTTTACAAACATAAGCCATTACACACGACATATACATAAATATGACAGTTTGTATACTTAAAAACGGTGTTTTATATGCTTTTGCATGCTTAAAACAGCATTTTTATCTTGATTTCACCAACATTACCCATTATACACGACAGAAACATGAATATGACAGTTTAAATACTTGAAAACAGCATTTTCTATGTTTTGCAAGCTGAAAATAGCTATTTTATTTTGAGTTTGTAAACATAAGTCATTACACACGACATATACATGAATATGACAGTTTGTATACTTAAAAACGGTGTTTTGTATGCTTTTGCATGCTTAAAACAGCAATTTTATCTTGATTTAACCAACATTAGCCATTATACACGACAGAAACATGAATATGACAGTTTAAATACTTGAAAGCAGCATTTCTTATGTTTTTGTAAGCTGAAAACAGCTATTTTTTCTTGATTTTGCAAACATAAGCCATTACACACGACATATACATGAATATGACAGTTTGTATACTTAAAAACCGTGTTTTGTATGCTTTTGCATGCTTAAAACTGCAATTTTATCTTCATTTCACCAACATTAGCCATTATAAACGACAGAAACATGAATATGACAGTTTAAATATATGAAAACAGCATTTTGTATGTTTTTGCAAGCTGAAAACAGCTATTTTATCTTGATTTTGCAAAAATAAGCCATTACACACAACATATACATGAATATGACAGTTTGTATACTTAAAAACGGTGTTTTGTATGCTTTTGCATGCTTAAAACAGCAATTTTATCTTGATTTCACCAACATTAGCCATTATACACAACAGAAACATGAATATGACAATTTAGAAACTTGAAAACAGCATTTTGTATGTTTTCGCAAGTTAAAAATAGCTATTTTTTCTTGATTTTGCAAACATAAGCCATTACACACGACATATACATGAATGAATATGACAGTTTGCATACATAAAAACCGTGTTTTGTATGCTTTTGCATGCCTAAAACTGCAATTTTATCTTGATTTCACCAACATTAGCCATTATACACGACAGAAACATGAATATGACAGTTTAAATACTTTAAAACAGCATTTTGTATGTTTTTGCAAGCTGAAAACAGCTATTTTATCTTGATTTTGCAAAAATAAGCCATTACACACGACATATACATGAATATGACAGTTTGTATACTTAAAAACGGTGTTTTGTATGCTTTTGCATGCTTAAAACAGCAATTTTTTCTTGATTTCAACAACATTAGCCATTATACACGACAGAAACATAAATATGACAGTTTAAATACTTGAAAGCAGCATTTTGTATGTTTTTGCAAGCTGAAAACAGCTATTTTATCTTGATTTTGCAAACATAAGCCATTACACACGACATATACATGAATATGACTTTTGTATACTTAAAAACGGTGTTTTGTATGTTTTTGCATGCTTAAAACAGCATTTTTATCTTGATTTCATCAACATTACCCATTATACACGACAAAAACATGAATATGACAGTTTAAATACTTGAAAACAGCATTTTCTATGTTTTGCAAGCTGAAAATAGCTATTTTATTTTGAGTTTGTAAACATAAGCCATTACACACGACATATACATGAATATGACAGTTTGTATACTTTAAAACGTTGTTTTGTATGCTTTTGCATGCTTAAAACTGCAATTTTATCTTGATATCACCAACATTAGCCATTATACACGACAGAAACATGAATATGACAGTTTAAATACTTGAAAACAATATTTTGTATGTTTTTGCAAGCTAAAAACAGCTATTTTATCTTGATATTGCAAACATAAGCCAATTACACACGACATATGACAGTTGTGTACTTAAAAACTGTGTTTGTATGCTTTTGCATGCTTAAAACTGCAATTTTATCTTGATTTCACCAACATTAGCCATTATACACGACAGAAACATGAATATGACAGTTTAAATACTTTAAAACAGCATTTTGTATGTTTTTGCAAGCTGAAAACAACTATTTTATCTTGATTTCACCAACATTAGCTATTATACACGACAAAAACATGAATATGACAGTTTATATACTCAAAAACAGCATTTTGTATGTTTTTGCAAGCTAAAAACATCTATTTTATCTTGATTTTTCAAACATAAGCCATTACATACGACATATACAGGAATATGACAGTTTGTATACTTTAAAACGGTGTTTTGTATGCTTTTGCATGCTTAAAACTGCAATTTTTTCTTGATTTCAACAACATTAGCCATTATACACGACAGAAACATGAATATGACAGTTTAAATACTTGAAAACAGCATTTTGTATGTTTTTGCAAGCTGAAAACAGCTATTTTATCTTGATTTTGCAAACATAAGCCATTACACACGACATATACATGAATAGACAGTTTGTATACTTAAAAACGGTGTTTTGTATGCTTTTGCATGCTTAAAACAGCAATTTTATCTTGATTTCAACAACATTAGCCATTATACACGACAGAAACATGAATATGACAGTTTAAATACTTGAAAGCAGCATTTTGTATGTTTTTGCAAGCTGAAAACAGCTATTTTATCTTGATTTTGCAAACATAAGCCATTACACACGACATATACATGAATATGACGTTTGTATACTTAAAAACGGTGTTTTGTATGCTTTTGCATGCTTAAAACAGCATTTTTATCTTGATTTCATCAACATTACCCATTATACACGACAGAAACATGAATATGACAGTTTAAATACTTGAAAACAGCATTTTCTATGTTTTGCAAGCTGAAAATAGCTATTTTATTTTGAGTTTGTAAACATAAGCCATTACACACGACATATACATGAATATGACAGTTTGTATACTTTAAAACGTTGTTTTGTATGCTTTTGCATGCTTAAAACTGCAATTTTATCTTGATATCACCAACATTAGCCATTATACACGACAGAAACATGAATATGACAGTTTAAATACTTGAAAACAATATTTTGTATGTTTTTGCAAGCTAAAAACAGCTATTTTATCTTGATATTGCAAACATAAGCCAATTACACACGACATATGACAGTTGTATACTTAAAAACTGTGTTTGTATGCTTTTGCATGCTTAAAACTGCAATTTTATCTTGATTTCACCAACATTAGCCATTATACACGACAGAAACATGAATATGACTGTTTAAATACTTGAAAGCAGCATTTTGTATATTTTTGCAAGCTGAAAACAGCTATTTTATCTTGATTTTGCAAAGATAAGCCATTACACACGACATATACATGAATATGACAGTTTGTATACTTAAAAACGGTGTTTTGTATGCTTTTGCATGCTTAAAACAGCAATTTTTTCTTGATTTCAACAACATTAGCCATTATACACGACAAAAACATGAATATGACAGTTTAAATACTTGAAAGCAGCATTTTGTATGTTTTTGCAAGCTGAAAACAGCTATTTTATCTTGATTTTACAAACATAAGCCATTACACAAGACATATACATAAATATGACAGTTTGTGTACTTAAAAACGGTGTTTTATATGCTTTTGCATGCTTAAAACAGCATTTTTATCTTGATTTCACCAACATTACCCATTATACACGAGAAAAACATGAATATGACAGTTTAAATACTTGAAAACAGCATTTTCTATGTTTTGCAAGCTGAAAATAGCTATTTTATTTTGAGTTTGTAAACATAAGCCATTACACACAACATATACATGAATATGACAGTTTGTATACTTAAAAACGGTGTTTTGTATGCTTTTGCATGCTTAAAACAGCAATTTTATCTTGATTTAACCAACATTAGCCATTATACACGACAGAAACATGAATATGACAGTTTAAATACTTGATAGGAGCATTTCTTATGTTTTTGCAAGCTGAAAACAGCTATTTTATCTTGATTTGGCAAACATAAGCCATTACCCACGACATATACATGAATATGACTGTTTGTATACTTAAAAACGGTGTTTTGTATGCTTTTGCATGCTTAAAACAGCAATATAATCTTGATTTCACCAACATTAGCCTTTGTACACGACAGAAACATGAATATGACAGTTTAGATACTTGAAAACAGCATTTTGTATGTTTTTGCAAGCTGAAAACAGCTATTTTTTCTTGATTTTGCAAACATAAGCCATTACACACGACATATACATGAATATGACAGTTTGTATACTTAAAAACCGTGTTTTGTATGCTTTTGCATGCTTAAAACTGCAATTTTATCTTGATTTCACCAACATTAGCCATTATACACGACAGAAACATGAATATGACAGTTTAAATATATGAAAACAGCATTTTGTATGTTTTTGCAAGCTGAAAACAGCTATTTTATCTTGATTTTGCAAAAATAAGCCATTACACACGACATATACATGAATATGACAGTTTGTATACTTAAAAACGGTGTTTTGTATGCTTTTGCATGCTTAAAACAGCAATTTTATCTTGATTTCACCAACATTAGCCATTATACACAACAGAAACATGAATATGACAATTTAGAAACTTGAAAACAGCATTTTGTATGTTTTTGCAAGTTAAAAACAGCTATTTTTTCTTGATTTTGCAAACATAAGCCATTACACACGACATATACATGAATGAATATGACAGTTTGCATATATAAAAACCGTGTTTTGTATTCTTTTGCATGCCTAAAACTGCAATTTTATCTTAATTTCACCAACATTAGCCATTATACACGACAGAAACATGAATATGACAGTTTAAATACTTTAAAACAGCATTTTGTATGTTTTTGCAAGCTGAAAACAGCTATTTTTTCTTGATTTTGCAAACATAAGCCATTACACACGACATATACATGAATATGACAGTTTGTATACTTAAAAACCGTGTTTTGTATGCTTTTGCATGCTTAAAACTGCAATTTTATCTTGATTTCACCAACATTAGCCATTATACACGACAGAAACATGAATATGACAGTTTAAATATATGAAAACAGCATTTTGTATGTTTTTGCAAGCTGAAAACAGCTATTTTATCTTGATTTTGCAAAAATAAGCCATTACACACGACATATACATGAATATGACAGTTTGTATACTTAAAAACGGTGTTTTGTATGCTTTTGCATGCTTAAAACAGCAATTTTATCTTGATTTCACCAACATTAGCCATTATACACAACAGAAACATGAATATGACAATTTAGAAACTTGAAAACAGCATTTTGTATGTTTTTGCAAGTTAAAAACAGCTATTTTTTCTTGATTTTGCAAACATAAGCCATTACACACGACATATACATGAATGAATATGACAGTTTGCATATATAAAAACCGTGTTTTGTATTCTTTTGCATGCCTAAAACTGCAATTTTATCTTAATTTCACCAACATTAGCCATTATACACGACAGAAACATGAATATGACAGTTTAAATACTTTAAAACAGCATTTTGTATGTTTTTGCAAGCTGAAAACAGCTATTTTATCTTGATTTTGCAAAAATAAGCCATTACACACGACATATACAAGAATATGACAGTTTGTATACTTAAAAACGGTGCTTTGTATGCTTTTGCATGCTTAAAACTGCAATTTTATCTTGATTTCACCAACATTAGCCATTATACACGACAGAAACATGAATATGACAGTTTAAATACTTGAAAGCAGCATTTTGTATGTTTTTGCAAGCTGAAAACAGCTATTTTATCTTGATTTTGCAAAGATAAGCCATTACACACGACATATACATGAATATGACAGTTTGTATACTTAAAAACGGTGTTTTGTATGCTTTTGCATGCTTAAAACAGCAATTTTTTCTTGATTTCAACAACATTAGCCATTATACACGACAGAAACATGAATATGACTGTTTAAATACTTGAAAGCAGCATTTTGTATGTTTTTGCAAGCTGAAAACAGCTATTTTATCTTGATTTTGCAAAGATAAGCCATTACACACGACATATACATGAATATGACAGTTTGTATACTTAAAAACGGTGTTTTGTATGCTTTTGCATGCTTAAAACAGCAATTTTTTCTTGATTTCAACAACATTATCCATTATACACGACAGAAACATGAATATGACAGTTTAGATACTTGAAAACAGCACTTTGTATGTTTTTGCAAACTGAAAACAGCTATTTTTTCTTGATTTTGCAAACATAAGCCATTACACACGACATATACATGAATATGACAGTTTGTATACCTTAAAACCGTGTTTTTGTATGCTTTTGCATGCTTAAAACTGCAATTTTATCTTGATTTCACCAACATTAGCCATTATACACGACAGAAACATGAATATGACAGTTTAAATACATGAAAACAGCATTTTGTATGTTTTTGCAAGCTGAAAACAGCTATTTTATCTTGATTTTGCAAAAATAAGCCATTACACACGACATATACATGAATATGACAGTTTGTATACTTAAAAACGGTGTTTTGTATGCTTTTGCATGCCTAAAACAGCAATTTTATCTTGATTTCACCAACATTAGCTATTATACAGGACAGAAACATGAATATGACAATTTAGATACTTGAAAACAGCATTTTGTATGTTTTTGCAAGCTGAAAACAGCTATTTTTTTTTTGATTTTGCAAACATAAGCCATTACACACGACATATACATGAATGAATATGACAGTTTGTATACATAAAAACCGTGTTTTGTATGCTTTTGAATGCTTAAAACTGCAATTTTATCTTGATTTCACCAACATTAGCCATTATACACGACAGAAACATGAATATGACAGTTTAAATACATGAAAACAGCATTTTGTATGTTTTTGCAAGCTGAAAACAGCTATTTTATCTTGATTTTGCAAAAATAAGCCATTACACACGACATATACATGAATATGACAGTTTGTATACTTAAAAACGGTGTTTTGTATGCTTTTGCATGCTTAAAACTGCAATTTTATCTTAATTTCAACAATATTAGCCATTATACACGACAGAAACATGAATATGACAGTTTAAATACTTGAAAGCAGCATTTTGTATGTTTTTGCAAGCTGAAAACAGCTATTTTATCTTGATTTTGCAAACATAAGCCATTACACACGACATATACATGAATATGACAGTTTGTATACTTAAAAACGGTGTTTTGTAAGCTTTTGCATGCTTAAAACAGCAATTATATCTTGAATTCACCAACATTAGCCATTATACACGACAGAAACATGAATTAGACAGTTTAAATACTTGAAAGCAGCATTTTGTATGTTTTTGCAAGCTGAAAACAGCTATTTTATCTTGATTTTACAAACATAAGCCATTACACACGACATATACATAAATATGACAGTTTGTATACTTAAAAACGGTGTTTTATATGCTTTTGCATGCTTAAAACAGCATTTTTATCTTGATTTCACCAACATTACCCATTATACACGACAGAAACATGAATATGACAGTTTAAATACTTGAAAACAGCATTTTGTATGTTTTTGCAAGCTGAAAACAGCTATTTTATCTTGATATTGCAAACATAAGCCAATACACTGGACATATGACAGTTGTATACTTAAAAACCGTGTTTGTATGCTTTTGCATGCTTAAAACTGCAATTTTATCTTGATTTTACCAACATTAGCCATTATACACGACAGAAACATGAATATGACAGTTTAAATACTTGAAAACAGCATTTTGTATGTTTTTGCAAGCTGAAAACAGCTATTTTATCTTGATTTCACCAACATTAGCCATTATACACGACAAAAACATGAATATGACAGTTTAAATACTCGAAAACAGCATTTTGTATGTTTTTGCAAGCTAAAAACATCTATTTTATCTTGATTTTGCAAACATAAGCCATTACACACGACATATACATGAATATGACAGTTTGTATACTTAAAACGGTGTTTTGTATGCTTTTGCATGCTTAAAACAACAATTTTATCTTGATTTCACCAACATTAGCCATTACACACGACAGAAACATGAATATGACAATTTAAATACTTGAAAACAGCATTTTGTATGTTTTTGCAAGCTGAAAACAGCTATTTTATCTTGATTTTGCAAACATAAGCAATTACACACGACATATACATGAATAGACAGTTTGTATACTTAAAAACGGTGTTTTGTATGCCTTTGCATGCTTAAAACAGCAATTTCATCTTGATTTCAACAACATTAGCCATTATACACGACAGAAACATGAATATGACAGTTTAAATACTTGAAAGCAGCATTTTGTATGTTTTTGCAAGCTGAAAACAGCTATTTTATCTTGATTTTGCAAACATAAGCCATTACACACGACATATACATGAATATGACGTTTGTATACTTAAAAACGGTGTTTTGTATGCTTTTGCATGCTTAAAACAGCATTTTTATCTTGATTTCATCAACATTACCCATTATACACGACAGAAACATGAATATGACAGTTTAAATACTTGAAAACAGCATTTTCTATGTTTTGCAAGCTGAAAATAGCTATTTTATTTTGAGTTTGTAAACATAAGCCATTACACACGACATATACATGAATATGACAGTTTGTATACTTTAAAACGTTGTTTTGTATGCTTTTGCATGCTTAAAACTGCAATTTTATCTTGATTTCACCAACATTAGCCATTATACACGACAGAAACATGAATATGACAGTTTAAATACTTGAAAACAGCATTTTGTATGTTTTTGCTAGCTGAAAACAACTATTTTATCTTGATTTCACCAACATTAGCTATTATACACGACAAAAACATGAATATGACAGTTTAAATACTCGAAAACAGCATTTTGTATGTTTTTGCAAGCTAAAAACATCTATTTTATCTTGATTTTTCAAACATAAGCCATTACACACGACATATACAGGAATATGACAGTTTGTATACTTAAAACGGTGCTTTGTATGCTTTTGCATGCTTAAAACAGCAATTTTATCTTGATTTCACCAACATTAGCCATTATACACGACAGAAACATGAATATGACAGTTTAAATACTTGAAAACAGCATTTTGTATGTTTTTGCAAGCTGAAAACAGCTATTTTATCTTGATTTTGCAAACATAAGCTATTACACACGACATATACATGAATATGACAGTTTTTATACGTAAAAACGGTGTTTTGTATGCTTTTGCATGCTTAAAACAGCAATTTTATCTTGATTTCACCAACATTAGCCATTATACACGACAGAAACATGAATATGACAGTTTAAATACTTGAGAGCAGCATTTTGTATGTTTTTGCAAGCTGACAACAGCTATTTTTTCTTGATTTTGCAAACAAAAGCCATTACACACGACATATACATGAATATGACAGTTTGTATTCTTAAAAACCGTGTTTTGTATACTTTTGCATGCTTAAAACTGCAATTTTATCTTGATTTCACCAACATTAGCCATTATACATGACAGAAACATGAATATGACAGTTTAGATACTTGAAAACAGCATTTTGTATGTTTTTTCAAGCTGAAAACAGCTATTTTTTCTTGATTTTCAAACATAAGCCATTACACACGACATATACATGAATATGACAGTTTGTATACTTAAAACGGTGTTTTGTATGCTTTTGAATGCTTAAAACAGCAATTTTATCTTGATTTCACCAACATTAGCCATTATACATGACAGAAACATGAATATGACAGTTTAAATACTTGAAAACAGCATTTTGTTTTTTTTTTTGCAAGCTGAAAACCGCTTTTTAAACTTGATTTTGCAAACATAAGCCATTACACACGACATTTACATGAATATGACAGTTTGTATACTTAAAAACGGTGTTTTGTATGCTTTTGCATGCTTAAAACTGCAATTTTATCTTGATTTCACCAACATTAGCCATTATACACGACAAAAACATGAATATGACAGTTTAAATACTTAAAAACAGCATTTTGTAAGTTTTTGCAAGCTGAAAACAGCTATTTTATCTTGATTTTGCAAACATAAGCCATCACACACGACATATACATGAATATGACAGTTTGTATACTTAAAAACGGTGTTTTGTATGCTTTTGCATGCTTAAAACAGCAATTTTATCTTGATTTCACCAACATTAGCCATTATACACAACAGAAACATGAATATGACAGTTTAAATACTTACGTGGAAACTTGTAATTGGAATTTTTTTCTGTTAGTTTCCCAAATATTTAAATAAATAAATAAATAAATAAATAAATACTTGAAAACAGCATTTTGTATGTTTTTGCAAGCTGAAAACAGCTATTTTATCTTGATTTCACCAAATAGCCATTATACACGACAAAAACATGAATATGACAGTTTAAATACTTGATAACAGCATTTTGTATGTTTTTGCAAGCTAAAAACAGCTATTTTATCTTGATTTTGCAAACATAAGCCATTACACACGACATATACATGAATATGACAGTTTGTATACTTAAAAACGGTGTTTTGTATGCTTTTGTATGCTTCAAACAGCAATTTTATCTTGATTTCACCAACATTAGCCATTATACACGACATAAACATGAATATGACCGTTTAAATACTTGAAAACAGCAATTTGTATGTTTTTGCAAGCTGAAAACAGTTATTTTATCTTGATTTTGCAAACATAAAACCATTACACACGACATATACATGAATATGACAGTTTGTATACTTAAAAACCGTGTTTTGTATATTTTTGCATGCTTAAAACTGCAATTTTATCTTGATTTCACCAACATTAGCCATTA